>PVLA01001846.1:0-158026 GCA_004027455.1 Hydrochoerus hydrochaeris
AAAGCAATGTAGGGAGTGGCCTAATAATCTCACACATCTCTTCCTCCTGCGGATAGGCTTGCATTTCCCGGGCTGACTCAATGTCAAGATTAAAATGTTAATTGATACCTATTGCCCTGAACCTGGGGCGATTCCTGCTTGGGGTTGAGGTTAAAACCTATTGTTTAGGATTATCCCTGCCTGGCCCTAAGCCTGGGGCGTTTCCTGTTTGGGGCTGGGGGTGGCTGCCAAAGGTTAGCAAATATATATTCCAGCTTCTAAAAAATAAAGCGGATTCAGATTCACTCACAGACTGGGGTGCAGTGTTTTCTGTCTCTCAATCGCCGACTCCCTGACCACCTTTAGGAAAACCTAGCCCTGCCGCAGCTGGACTCCGGCATCCATACACAAATGTCACAGTGTTTTCCTATTCTCTCTTGAGAGGCACAGTTGACATCTGTTTTTTTGTTTGTTTGTTTAGTTTCCTGTTATCATAGTAGGTCTATGTGATGATGTGTTTGCCTAGTTAACTGTCAGCTCACCAGTGTGCTCTCCAATTTTATTGTGTAGTTCCCTGGGCAGAAACAATTTATTTCTCCTCTGCTGTAAATGATCTTTTATGAGCTCCAGTCCTGATCCTCTAAGAAGATTTCTCCATAATATTTTGTGCGGGTAATTTTCTTTGTAAACTATCAAACTATTTATACCACATATGTTTAATACCAAGTAAAACACAACCATTGGTCAAAACTTTGTGTTCCAAATGACATCATAGTTCCTGCATAACTCATCAACATTTACTCTACTTTTGGTTTTGTTGTAGGAAGTTTCCATCTCAGTCTTCCGTTTTGTTGAGTGTTCCCTATCATTATTTGCATTATGGTGAAATGATGACTCCAGCAGTACCAGTTTGTTTTGCTTTGCCATATATGAGGTTATCATAAATGTTTCTGAAACCCAGAAATTATGCTCTAGAATCTTCTGTTTTGAAATTGAAACATTTCTTTTGGAATTTCTGTTTTGTTGCTGTGTATTTCTCCTGTGCCAGTCAAGTTGTACTTTGTTAGCAAATGTAACATCAATTGGAAACTGATAAAACAATTGTTAAATTTTAAATTATGAATAGTTTTGGATATCAGAACAATTTCTATTCACAACAACATTCATTTATTACTATATGAATAAGGAACTGATGGCTTAGTTTCAAGATAAATTTCTAAGTTGAAAGCAAATAAGCATCTATACTGGCATATATTTTGTGCCATATTTTGAATCATCATTTTTTCCATAAGCCTTTCTACATTCCTGTGGTTATCATGAAAATTTCCTGCTAAGTACAGTAATTTATGAAAGCTTTCAGTTCAGCTGTTAAGGCGTCAGAATTTTTGAATTTTTTAATATGGTTATTGGCACCATTTTTGAATATGACAATTGATGAATACAGAAACCTTTACTTGTATTTCAGTGTTTGTAATTCATAACATATTGTAGCATTTAAACTGTTATAATTTCCAATACTGAATGAAATTACTGACATTTCAACCCTACCAAGACTTTCACTATATTTTCAGATCTAGTTCTCATTTGGATCATTCAATTTGGTTATGTGAGACTTTGCAACATTTATACTAGTCAATTATGTACTCATATTGCTGTTTTCTTCATCATCTGAATCAAAGGGAGTCTACATTTCTTTCATATATCAGTAAATTTTTACACCATTTCATTGTCACAGGAGTCTGGGTTACGTGGCCAATGTCAACGTCATCATCTTGATATCTATACCATTTCTTCTATTATGAAAACATGTATTTTACCACAATGGATCACCTTTATCATCTATGCAAGAATGATTTACTTTTTTACTTCCTCCAATACTTGCAAATCTGATTTTTCATGTGTCATTGTACTCAACTGGGTACCTCTATCAATAAATCCTAGAGTAGTGATGATCAGGTAAATATACATCAGATTGTTAGATGGAGCATTAGTCATGTCAGTGAAAATCATGGCTTGAAACATTTGCACAGATTCACACATCTTTCCTTTATTGTTCTAAGTGAATAAACACAAAATTGCTTCCTGTATCCCTCAAGCAAAGGTACTGAGACACATAGCTGGCTGCTACTATGCAAATGTAAAAACTTACAGGATAACATTCTGTCTTGTCTTTGAAGACAAATATTGTTTTTACTGTTTATCTTTGTTATGATTAATTGTTTTGATTTATTCAATATTCTATTTTGATTGGTTTTGTTGTCATGATTTTGGTTTTATTTTGGTATACTTGATAGAATGGACAACTTTTGTGACAATAACAAGATATGTTCTGGTAGCTATTGTTTTTTTGGTATCCTGCTTTGAAGTTCTGTACCAATTTTTCTGCATTGTTCTAATTGGCTTTGTTCTGTTTTGTTTCATTGAATTTTACTATCTCAAAGAGAAGAGAAGAGAAGAGAAGAGAAGAGAAGAGAAGAGAAGAGAAGAGAAGAGAAGAGAAGAGAAGAGAAGAGAAGAGAAGAGAAGAGGAGGAGAGGAGAGGAGAGGAGAGGAGAGGAGAGGAGAGGAGAGAAAGAGGGCTTTGTGGAACTCAGTATTATGCTTTTCTGGTTAGTCTTTTATTTTGGTAATCCAATTATAATTGAACAATATTATGTCACTTTGTTAGATAGTGAGAATTGAACTAAATCAATTTAGTTAACAGATATTAAAGTCAATGTCAGTGTAAAGTTTGTTTTCAAATGAGGGAATGTAGGCTAATACATGTGAAATGAGCTGCCCATGAATCAGGAGATTAGCGTTAAATACCTGCACACTGGGTGAGGTTTAATGTAGTATACCATATATTGTTTTGGAATACAAGATATATAAAATTTTATAACATTTCTCAGAACATTTTAAAGGATATTTGGAACAGTCAACCTTGTCCAATAGTGGCTGTCTTGGTTACTTTTGTTACTAAGGCAAAATACCCAGTACCCATAAATTAAGAGAAGACAGGATTACTTTGTAGAAGTTTCAGTCCATGTTCAGCTGACTCCAAGGCACAGTGGCACATGGCAGAGGGACAACAGTTTGTACTGGCAGAAAACAACAAAAGCGACAAGTGAGGAAGGATGGAAGGAGTCCCTTTCTGCCCCTTTTATTTTACCCAGACTACTGGGATTAGGGTGGTGTCAATCGAATTAATGGACTGATCCAGCAATTACCAATCCTTAACCCCACCACATTAATCCTACCACAAAATCTAAATTCAGCTGCATCAAACCATGACAGTACCTCTACTGAAGCCATGTGTAAAATTTTATATGCATACACTTTTCTGAATAGAGAATAGCATCTGTATGGTTTTTAAAAGGAGTGTTGGCGTGGACTTTCTATCTCCTGGCATAGTTATCTCCCACAGCAGGAGACTGACTAGAAATTGGAATAGTATGAGTAAAACAGCTGCAGGAATTATGCTGCATTTCTGCTAAAGACTAAAACATCTGGGGAGTCCAAATTTTCTCTAGAGCAGACCTTGAGAGATAGAGTCGTCTTGTAGACTTCTGACAGTTAATGCATGCTGGAGGATTCACAATGATGACAATACTATTTCAAAACTCAGAAGTGAAAGATTTTATATGGCTTATCTGTCTATATGGAGAGCTTTCTCTCAAATTTTTCCCAATAATGGCAAATGTTTTCATTATTAGTGATCCTTACAACCCAAGGCACAGAAGAGCAATCATCAATGTGGTCTCTGCAGAGACCCGAAGCTCCATCCCTGATACCATAATTAAGTGGTGTGATGTCCAATCCAAGGATTTGCTTTTAAAACACATACACAATCATTGTATGTGAGTCTGACATATGAGGTTGATTGAAAGTCACTTTTCACATCTGAAAAATAATTTTGTGAATATGAAGCTAAGTGGCTATTTCTCTGTTAATGTATTTTATACTAATTTATTTTATGGTCAAAATAAATTAAGGAAGAGCACTATAATATTTGTTTTGGTTTGTAAATGAGTCAACCTGCCAATATTTTAATTTAAAATCCACAAAACAGAGGAAGGAAATGCTATATTATTTCAGAGATTTATTTTCATCTCAGTGTAGCTGCAATGGGGATATTATTTATAAGTCATATTGTAGAAAAATATCCATATGCAACCTGATGAAGTTACCATAGAGAAAATACTACTTAAGTGTGATGAAAATTATAAAATACATAGTTCAAAATAAAAAAAATTGTCAAGAGAAACATCATACCTTATAAAATTACAAGCTCCCAGAAATTATTTTGAAAACCTCTTGCTGTAGATTACTTATTGTCATTAACAGTTTGCATATGTTAATTCACTTCTGTGGACACATCATTTTGACTTTATTGGTCAAATTTTTGGAATCAAAGTCAGTGAAGAGATATGTGCATCCTTATTCATAGAGATGGCAAGCTATCAATTTGTCACTGCAAAAGAACATAAACAAGGAATCTTTTGAAAGATAGAGGATGAAATATGACTCATCTGAAGATAAGAATAAATGAAAGATTTTTTATCATGTTTGAACAGGTAAGAGAGATGCAGAGTTGAACAATGGTGAAAGCCTTGGTGTATTGTATTTCCAGGATGGTCACAAAGAAGAATTATAAATATTATCTTAATGAAAGCTGAGATATATGCTATGTAATGGAGTTGATTAAAATATAAACACATGAAAACCAGGTGGAGAACTGGTAATATCCTATTAAAGAAGTATTTCTATAAGCCTGAAGAGAGGAATTTTAGTAAATTGAAGAAGGAGTAAATCAACTATTCAGTATGGAAAAAGGTGATGTTAGAAGTTGGAAGATGTTGGATTAAAACATCATTTTTGAGAAACTATCTTTTTAACACTATAGCATCTTCTGAAAACAATTTGACTCTAAAAAATCTAAATAAGCAAAAAACCTGGACTTAGTTAAGCCTGTGTAGCTGTATGTAAATGATGATGATGACAGATGACAGATAGACACGGAAAACAAAGAAATGGAGGAAAGGAGGAAAAGCAAGAAGAAAGGAAACAGGAAGAAGGAAGGAAGGAAGGAAGGAAGGAAGGAAGGAAGGAAGGAAGGAAGGAAGGAAGGAGGAAGGGAGGGAAGGAAGGAGGGAAGGAGGGAGGGAGGGAGGGAAGAAAGGAAGAAAGGAAGGAGGGAGGGAGGGAAGGAAGGAGGGAGGGAGGAGGGGAGGGAGGATATAAGGGAAGACGGTTCAAATGGCATCTACATGATAACATTAGGACCCTCTGATTACAGACAACTATAAAATGAGACCCACAACTCTGTCCAGGCCTCTCTCCATTTCTGGGTGAGATCCTGCAGTTACATCCAGAAGGTATAACATCCAGTTACCCACACAGGACTAACACAATTCACTATTCTGTGGTTCTCTGAAGCTGCTCTGTGACCAGAGTATCAAGGACACCACAGAATTGAGACAAGTAAATTGGGGGAGTTGATATACTGGCTGGGGATGTGGGGGTACTGTTCATAATGTGGAAGCACTGGGAGAGAGGTAAAGGGGGGCTCCGATTCTTTGTTTATTTAAATTGTAGCGAAGACCACCCCTGCACATGCTTGTTTGTATTTTTCCAGAATAAAGTTACTTTACCTTTTCAGCCTCTTTAAGATAGAAGTTAAAGTTTTAGCACTTCTCTAAGGTGAAGAAAAAAAATTGCATGAGGAAAATTTTTAAAATGTAGTATAATTAATTCATTAACATAATAGCACAAAATTAATAAAATGTTAGAAAAATATATGATTCTTTTACTCATTCTACAGAGAAAGATTTTCTGTTGTGTCACTGAAATATACCTTATACCCTAAGAGTCTTACTGTATATTACTTATGAGAAATAATATATGAGAAGTTTTTGTACATTGATCATCATAATCTGATCACATGCATGTAAGTAAAATATTATCATATCTAAGAGCATCAGTGGATGGAGTAAATAAAATTAATTTAGAATTTTAGGAGAATGTGTGACTGTTAATTTTTCCAAATAACCTATTTTATGTTACCTACTCTTTTCCTAAGTTCATGGATCATCTAATCAATCAACTGCGTTAGAGGATCAGCGCAAGCCTGAAAGCGCGGAACAGAGGACAGGGCTCAGAGTTTGCTCATGACTGAGCAGAGTTGTATCACATGGAAAGAATAATAGTTCCTTAACATTTTCTTTAAAACAATAAAAGTTAAGGGACATCCATGTTGAAGATGACTTTGGAGCATTATCCTCAGGCTTATGTGCCATTTACTTTCTGTCAACTGCGGAAGCAGAGAACGCGCAGCACAGGTACGCATTGCGCTGTCCCATGCGGGGTGGAAGAGTCCATTCCGCCAGCTCCTTCTAGCACCTGGCTGTTATTGGCAGAATATTTGATCAACATCTGGGTTTGCATCTGGTCCGCTCACTACTTGTTTCTCAGAAAGCTCGGATTGACTTTTCATCACAGAGGGTGCAAGGAGGTTGCTTATAATCTGCTAAGCAGGAGAGGTGTGTGAAAGCTGCATCGCCTCTGCCCAGGGTCGGCTGCAGCTCGCTGGAGATCCCTCTCGGTTAGGAGGGCCCGAGGTGGGGAAGGCTGCGGGCTGCTCTGTTTTCTTGGTGCAGTACAAGCAGCAGGGTGCTCTGCATATAATACTTTTAAAGACTTAACGATTAGGATTTAGGTTCAGTCTGAGGGAAAGATTGATTGATTTTAGCATATTGGTGAACTCTCGCTTCAGGCAAGGGATAAAAACTTTACTTCTCAAGTCTGCCGTTATTACTTTTCATTTGTTTTTATTGATTACCTGTCAGTGATAAGATCTTGCGTCTCCAAACAAGACAGATGCTGGTGGCCATTTTTCCTTTTTTAAAAGCTTTTTGTAGCAGCGACTCATAGAAAATAAAAATAAAAGAGTTAGAAATGAGAACAATACCCTTGCCATTTTAGAAATAGAAGCTAAGCATAAAATATGGAAATACTAGGATTTTACTGACTCAGTAAGATAAATTTAATGGGAAATGATAAAACTTGCCTTATATGGGTAACTCACATATTTTTAGCTCATTTAAAGATAGACATAAAAATTTTAAAGAAAATATATTATTTAGAGAGAGAAACAAAGAAAGAAAGACTTCCTTCCACAATCACAGCTCCATAGCTTGAGGCTAAGGGAAGTAGGAACAGGACATATTCGACACTCATTAGTAAATTATTTTAGCTAGTCTTTCAATTAATAATCATAAGGTAGATAACCATAGACATTTTATATTATTGAACTTCCTATAAGTAATCATGCAATTAAAAATAAGGAGGATATTTATAATAAAAAATTAAGAAATACATAATGAAGGTTAAACAAATTTTATAAAAGAAGAAATGGAAAAAGATGAAAAGCGTTAATTTTTAAATGGTCGAAATATAAACTATGTCAACTTCCAAGAATTCAGAGAATGTCATACACAATGATTTATTTCAAGTAATTTTTGTTTCTTCATATCTACATTCAGTCTGATATCACTGTTTATATACACACCACTGTGACCAACACATTAAAAGTAGAGGATTGTGATTTTTAATGTTAAGAGTTAGTGTCCAAAGAGACTCTGAGGCTAAACCTGTTATGTAAGGAGTTCATTGTATTACTGACCACTCTCCAAATGAACATCCACAGAGACCATAACTTTCACTAATGTATTAATAATGCAAGTTCACTGGTGAGAAGTTTAAATATATGGCTAACAAAAACTCCAATAGTTTCTAGGCTGTGTGGCTCAACAAAAGATTTCTTTTTTTTTTCTAAGCATTTAATTAGCAATTTGATTCATATTGCCAGCAAAAACTAATTTTTCTAAATAAAGCAAGACAACATTGAATTCACTGCATTATTGATTGTAAATTCTCTACAAAGAGTGCATGTTTTTCATTCATGCCATGGACAAATTACTGACACGACCATCTTGGTCTATCCTTGAAGAAAGTTTAGTAAGTGCTTCACATGCAGCCAAACTTCAAAACCCTTACACTGATGTTATGTTCTTTAAAGCCATCCATGATACGTTGAGTAAAAATAAATTTCAACTCAGTATAAGAAAATATTTTTGCTAATGTAACTAGAAGAGTTTCTAACTTTGAACTATCAGGAGAGTCCTGGTAACTCAGAATACAAGGCAGAGACAGAGATATTCTAGTTTTTTACTGTCCATTGCGTTGGAGAATTTAACAGATGCTGCCTTTGGAGCTGCATTCAGAATTTCTAACCAAGAAACAAGACTTTCTTTTCTACATCCAATTAATAAAACCTATGAAAGAAATATGATTGTTAGTTATTTTAAATATACCTTTCATACATGATTAAAACAATTATGAAATTATAAAATGGATGATCTTACCCAAATATTTATTTGAAAATTATAATACATGTTCATTTATGTGTGCATAATACCCATCTAACAGGCACACTTTAGAATGTTCAAGGACAAAAGTTAATATTGGTTTCCCAAAAAGTTAAGTAGAAATTTAAGATTAATTGTAGTATTTTATGATATTAACTGACACTCAAAATAATAGGTGGAAAAGAAAATCTGAGTTTACATATTAAGGAAAGTATGAAAACTATGGTGAAAGAATAAACATTTCCTGTAATTGAGCCAAGAAAATACCTTAGTTTTTATCCATACAAGGTATAAGATAGACCAAATATTTATATTTTCTACCTTTGAGGTATTTACAGAGATAAAGAACATGTTAATTTCTCTAGCAATGTAAACTGTATCTGATTGATATAAAGTGACTACTGCCATAAAATCTATATTATCTGATTTTGATTTATGCAAGCATTAAAGTGAGGAAATGTATGATACATGAAGTTCAGGAAAAGTTTCATGAAAGATGAAGGTATTTGGCTGGGAAATAATCAATAGGAAGGAGGACGCTCCTGGTGTAGAATGGCATTTACAGCGCTTCCACATGCAAAGACATGCAAAGATAATGTCTATGCTCTGATTTCTATGGCAAAGAAATTAAAATTTAGTTTAATCCATTTCAAATAATTAGTATGTTCTGAAAATAGAATTAAAGTTTTAATTTGTAATTACTGCTCTGTAAATTCTTATCAATTATTTGAAGTATTCCTGTGTGTGTGTGTGTGTGTGTGTGTGTGTGAGAGAGAGAGAGAGAGAGAGAGAGAGAGTCTTGCTATGTAGTTTACAGTGGTCTTGAACTTACCATGTGTACCAGTGTACCAGACTTGTCTTGAAATTATGCCAATCCTCCTGCCTTAGCCTCACAAGTGCTGGGATTACAGGTGAGTGCCACCACACCTTAACAAAATATCCTGTTAATATTTTTTTAATGTTTGTTTTTAACCAAGCATATTAATCATACAATCCTTACTTTATCACATAGTAGAATGAGAATACATAAAATTACATGGTCTGTATTTTGAGTAAACACACATGGTGTAAATTATAAATGCAACAATTAATTAAGACCACAGCATGCATTTTGGAATAGGTACAAGAATATTTAAAGAAATAAACCAGTGATTATAACGTTTCTACATTCACTAGCTCATCTATAAATCCTGAAATAGGATAGGGTTAGAGTTATGTGAAAAGAACATTTTTGTAATTTTATATTATGAGACTAGTTTGATGAATATGAATTAACACATACACACACAAAAAAACTGTGATCCCATATTTAACAACAGCATGAGAGATACATAATAATGATTTGTTAAAGAAACCACTGTAATAAAATGCTTGTACTGAAACACTATCACCCATTAAGTAAAGGTCAGACAAAGACTTTCTAATACCTTTCTTTGAGTGACTTTTAATCTCTGCTGCTACACTTTGTAAATCTTCATACATGCTTAGTTAGGTTCCATTTATTACATTGCTACACCACTCTGGGGTTTACTGCTGCCGTGGTGCCCATTTCAATTTAAAATAATGCATCTCTGTTTGACATGTGTAAACATTAGAGACAAATAGCAGTATTTGACTATGTGGTACAAGAGGGCCTAACTAAGAAGGATGGAATGGAATTAAGAGAATGGTAGGCATCAAGAGAAATTGTCAAAGTCGTTCTTTAGCCTTAGAGGTGAGCTTGCAAAACAAACAAAGGCAAGAATATTCTTTGAAAAAGTTGACCAAGAATGGAGAAATAACCTTGAGGAATAAAGTTTAATTGTAACATTTTTAAAAAACCACAAATTTTAGTCCTACTCTGTTCATCAGAAATTCTAACTCACTACCTCTTAAGAAACCAGTAATAAATGAGTTTAAAAGTAAATATGCTGTCTTCCCCCAAGGAACTCATAGCAAAAATACAGACAGGAGAAAAGCATAATGCTAATCCCTCTGAGGAGATAATAAAGAAGTGATTTTTTTCATTGTGATTCTTTTGTTCTCATACTGTAATAGGTTTGATTTACTATTCAGCTCCATTCAAGGAAGATGAGTTTCATCTGGACCCATTTGCAGTTGTGAAATAGGAAAATGAAGTCAGTGTTTCTCAAAAGTTACCTATTAAAATTAAAAGATCCTGAAAGAATGTATGTGAAATTAATTGTGTGTATACTTTCATATTCCACAAAGGAGTCCAATGCACCCTCAGAGTTTGAGAGTACTGGACTGCATACTAACATCATCTTACCTGAAGGTATCACAAGTACTAAAGTATGTCAAGTAGAATTAAACTGTGAGAGAATCACAGTTATGGTCATGTTTTATGTGCATTTTGCACATTTATATTTTAATGAATGCATGCTGTTTTTAATGCATGTGCATATGGAAGAAATCTTCTTATATCTATGTAGAAAGATATAATGTTGAACAAATATTTATACATTATAATATACCAACATATCACATAGAAGGGATATCTAAATATCTTTCTTCAAATAAAATGATTTCTAATTTTTCAAAACAAATTTATCTGTGTCCTTAATTAAAACTCTTGAAGCTTACAAATTAAAAAAGTACCTTTACTTATTTATTAAACTGTTTCTGTCTGTGAAGCAGTTTACATGCCTGGACATTACTGAAAATAATACAACAATTAGAAAATAATATGTCCAATTTAACTTTAGGGTGTGTTCAAGAAGGGACAAAGAGAGTCTTATAGAATCACTATTAATTCAGTATGATTGTATCTCTACCAAAGCCTGTGCCTTCTAAAGAAACTCTGACTTTTTCATGCTGCAAGAGCTGAGGGTTGTATAAAGTTTACTAAGATAATCTAACTAGTCACATAAAATATAAACAAATGACAAGACATGATAGAGAATCAGTATAATGAGTTATTGCAAATTCGCATATGAAATGTCTACACTTCAATAAAAGTTATGACAGGCCAGGAAACTAATTGTTCTAAATCACATGTAGGAAAACATAACAGGTAACAAAATCTTTCAGTGAGATCAACGAGCTGATAATTGTGTATAAAAATGCTTCATAACATCCATTATAAATATGTTCAAAGAGCTAAAATCTTAAAGAAATGAAGATATCTCTGCTTAATACATTCCTAGAAGTATAAAATATTAATAAATATATAAATTGCAAAAAGATAAATTCTGGCATTGGAAATGTCCTAACTTCAATGGAAAATGAGTTCAGTGTTAGTCATTAATAATAGGGAAATAATAGCCTATTTAAAGTAGATAAGCAGAGAATTGAAATCAAAGAATAGAAATAAAAAAGAAATGGAGAGGAATAAACAAAGCCTTGGAGAAATGTAAGGCAGGATTAAGAAAAACAACATAGATTTAAAGGGAATATCAGAAGGAAAGGAAGAAAATATTTACATAAAGTCTGAAACTTCCAAAAATTGATGCAAAAGAATTACATACCTAGAAAATAGCCACAACTTAAGAACAAATGAAAAATGATCTACAAGCAGTAAACTAAAATCTGATATCAAAAAACAAGCTTATTTTTTATCAGAAACAATGGAGAGAAAAAGGCAGTAGGGTAACATAAATTAAAAATAGAAAAATCAAGGCCAACCAAGGGTTTTATATCCAAAAATCCTCATTTTGAAATGTAAATGAAACAACAAATTTATTTTAAAAAAGTGACAGATTTTGTAGTTACCAGATCTGATTTACATGAAATGTCAAAGAAAGTTTTTCAGAGTGAGAGACTACAGACAGTAGTTAATCATATAGAAGTGTATATATAGCACATAGAAGTACAATATCTACTTTCCAAAACTATTACAAAGACACATAGAAATAAAGGACTAGTGAGTTGAAGAAATCACTCCAGGTCATAACGAAAAGACAATTACAATGTGGAAAACAGAAGTAAAGAAAAATGAAGAGAAAAAGAAATTGAAAATAAAAGAATGATATAAGTAATAATTTAAAGTGTTCTTGTTCTCTATTTTTATGTTCTTTACAGGAGAGAAGATTACAAAAATAATAATTAAAAGCAAACTTTTCAGTGTGTAACATGTATGGAGGAAATATGCATTATATTATCCCTCCCTAAAAGAGGAAGAGGAAAAGAACTAAGCTGAAATAATTTTTCTTTATCACATTAGATTTAGGTTAGCATATATCTCAGATAGATTCTGATAACTGAAGGTACTTTATATACGTTGGCCATAGAGAATCTCCAGTAAAATACTTCAAATATAAATGGTGAAAATGACTACTGAAATTTTAATGCTACATTATGAAATATTTGCTTATGCAAAATAATTCAGGAAAGATAAATAAATAGGCAAAGACATGGACTATGCAGAAAAAATTAAAAAGTCAAAATTAAAATGACACATAAAAATTAAACTATTTGAATAACTCATTTTGGAGGATTTGTTGAGACTGGAACTCACCGCGTAACCCAGGCTGGCCTCAAACACATCGCATTTTCCCTGACTTACACTCCCAAGTTCTGGGGTTGTAGGTTTGTGTGCCAACGCTATAAGAACAACTATATGAATGCCTTAAAAATGAATTAATACTAGATCCATGTCTATCACCATGTGCTAAACTAAAGTCAAAATGAATCAAAGATCTAAATATTAAAACAGAAGTACTAAATCTGCTGGAAGACAAAGTAGGTAGAAATCTTATGACACAGGAGTAGACAGAAAATTCATGAACAAAAAATCAAACTGTGTGTGAAATGCTTCCCAGAATCAACAACTGAGACCTTGTCTTATTAAAATGTTTTTGCATATCAAAGGAAATCTCCAACAGAGTGAAAAGAAAACCTATAAATTGGGAAAATACCTTAGCGTATTGTCCCTCAGACAGAAGACTTCTATTTAGAACTTATAAAGAATTTTTAAAAATTGTCTCCCCAAATTCAATGACTCAATTCAAAATGAGCATCTGAGATGAATACACACTTCTCAAATGAAGAAATAAAAATGGCAAACAAATATATGAAAAAATGTTTAACATCAATGGTCATTTGAAAAATGCAAATTAAAACGACACTGAGATTCCATCTCACCCCAAAAACAATGGCCAAGTTCAAGAAATCAACCAATAACAAATGCTGGATGGGCTGTGGGGAAAATGGAACTCTTCTCCACTGCTGGTGGAAGTGTAGACTGGTGCAACCACTGTGGACTTCAGTGTGGAGACTCCTCGAAATGCTAGGATTAGAGATTCCCTCTGACCCAGCTATTCTGCTTGGGGGCTTTTCCCCATAAGAATTGAAAACATCATACCACAGTGATATACGTGCACCCATGTTTATAGCAACAAATTTGTAATAGCCAAATCATAAAACAACCCAAGTGCCCATCAATTAAGGAATGAATAAAAACGATGTGGTATTTTTATACAATAGAGTACTACTCAGCTATACGGATTGCATCGAGACTTTTAAAAGTAAATGGATGTGACTTGATACCATATTCGTAAGTGAAATAAATCAAACTCACATGTGTAAATATCATATTGTCTCCCTAGTATAAGAAATTGGAAAAGTATATGCAATCCAAAATCTAAAATAAACACTGTCTAAAAGTAAGAAACTGCTCAAAGAGGAAAAATAACTTGGATAAGAGAAAGGAGGAAAGAAAAAGGGAAAAGGAAAAAGACATAAATTAGAATATATATATATATATATATATGATAGCTAAAATGAATATACTACTAATCATACTAGCTATTGGAAAAGAACAGTTAATACTCATATGATCTGATCAATTTACATGCTTATGTTTCTTATTCTAAGCAACAATTTTCAAGGTAATAATAAGCAATAATACAACTATTGTCTAATTCCTATTATCTTCTTTTGTAAACCTATACTGTTATTGCTTTGGGTTTGTTGTTGTCATTTGTCTCTTTTGCTTTTTATTTTTCTTTTCTGTGTATTTTTTTCTTAAGTAAAAAAAAAAGAATTTTGTCCCGAAAGATGAAAAGATTATTAAAACTGACTCATCTATGTGTTCTCTCTATAACATCAATTTTAGAGACTAATGAAATAGAATGAAAAAACAGAAGAAGTTATAGAAATAGCAATTAAAAAGAAATCTAGATGAGCTACATGAGTAATAGATATATGAGTATCCAATATATTTTTAAAAAATTTAAAGGCATACTGACATTTTATAATGATAAAATATTATCAGTATCAGAAAGATGTACAAGCATACATACACCTAAAAACAAACTTCCTGAAGAACTGAAACAAACATGAGAGAAAGGAAGGTGGATATAGACTTTTCAGCAAGTTACAAAATTCAATATTCCACTGTAATAATTCATAAAAACACTATGCATATGATTGACAAGGAAATGGAACACTGAAAAAAATGTAAGCCAAATCTCTGGTTTTTTTTTTAATTTTAAATTTTTATTAGTACTATGAGTTTGAAATACCTTACAACATTTATTGTTGAGAACTGGTAGCTGGGCATGGGGACGCCTGTAATCCCAGCACTCGGGAGGCAGAGGCAGGAGAATCGTTGTGAGTTCCAGACGAGCCTGGGCTACAAAGTGAGCCCAATGCCAGCCTGAACTGCATAGCGAGACCCTGTCTCAAAAAGACAAAAAAAAAAAAAAAAAAAAAAAGAAGTGGTACATGTACACAATACATTTATATTTTCTCCTCTCCTCCACTCCCCTTTTATTTTGCTGGAATCAAGTTCATTTATCTTGTAAAGCCTTATACATTTGTTTTTTATAGTATAGATTCTTTCTGGCAGACTAGTACTGCAATGAATGTAAATAGCACATTTTCTTTCTCTATTAATCTGTGGAAGGACACATGGGCTGCTTCCAAGATTTACCTATTATAAATCATCCTAATGGAAACACTGACGCTATCACTGAGGTATGATGACTCTTAGAGGAAGATTCCTAGAAGAGTAATAGGCCAGGTCAAATGGAATCTCTACTTTTATTTTTTGAGGGATCTCCACATTTGTTTCCATAATGGTTGTATAAATTTGCACTTCCACCAACAATGGAGAAGTTCCCCCTGCAACTCAATGAGGAAAGAGGGGGATGAAAAGAATATAAAAAGGATTTAAAGATAACTGAAGCAAAAAAAGAAATAGAATGTGTACAAAGGAGGAAGGGAAGAAGGCATGAGTGGAGAGGAGGGAGCAAAAAAGAAAGAACTAAGCTGTGTTGTGTACATGCATAAATTCTACATGATAAATGCAATAATTATGGTCTAAAAACATGTGCTATTAAAAATGAAGTCAATACACTTAGAAAAAGATTTATGAAGACAAGTAAGGATAAAAGGCAAGACTGAGTAATACGGGAATAAAGCGGTGACATCATAGTAACTCCCATTTATCTTAATGCAGATAATGTGTTATGGGTCAAATTTTGTTTCTCAAACTATATTGAAGACTTGAGCCTTATAATTGACCTGATTGGAAACATAAGTCATTAGCGATTTAACTTAATGAGATCATAATTTGGCCCTTTATCCACGATAGGCTGTTCTCATAAAAATAGACAAGACACGGTCACCCAGAAAAGAAGAAACACAAAGACACAGACTTATGAAGACACAATCCATATAAAAACTAAGTCAGAGATGGGCATAACCCTGATGCAGTCAAAGGAGTTTCAAGGATTTCCCACAACCCACTGGAATCCAGGAAGAGGAAGTATTGCTCTCTAAATTTTTATGGATGTAGCATGGCAATTTTGGAGCTTTGATTTCATCACTTTGTCTTCAGAACTGTGAGACAACACCTTTCTATTATGTGTTATCAGTATCCTTTGTCCAAGTATATATGGATGCACAAAATCTGAAATATTTTTGTATCACATACACAGTAATTACATTTGCAATTCTTGGTAATTTGTTACTGCAGCTTAGGATGGTAACACAGATGGAACTCATAGAAGTAGTGAAATATATTTACACATGTGAATTAATATGTACCAGCGTTTCTACTTTTTGGTCAGTTTACAAGGTTCTAGAAGCAATAATACCTCAGAAAGACAATGACACATCATGCTCATATTATTCACTTTTATTTTGTTGGGAAAAGTTCCTAACATATACCACATGAAGAAGTAAAGATTTATTTTGGTTCAAAGATGCAGAAATTTCAGTTCATGGCAAACTGGCTCCAAGGCAGGAGTTTCATGCAGAGGGACATGGTGGAAGAAGGGTGCTTACTTCCTTGTGGTCAGGGAGCAAAGAGAGTTAAAAGTGTCAAAGAGAGAACACAATCAGAGACAAGTTTAATCTTTCTGAAGCACATCCTGAGAGACACACTTCTTCCAACTAACCACAGCTCCTGAGAACCCTTTCAGCAATGAGTTCACCAATGGATGAATCTGCCTTTGTGTTAAACATGTTCATGATCCAGTCACCTCTGTAAGCTCCACTTTCCAATAGTGCAGTACCAGGGATAAGGCCCTCAATCCATGTTTCTTTGTGTAGAATGCTTTACATTTAAACTATAACAGTGCTTAAATCTTAGTTGCTAATTCCCTTCTCCAATAAAAGAATCAAGAGCTTTTTAGAGAAATGAGTGAATCTAGTACATAAAAATTTCTAGTTGACCTTAGGGCATCTTCTTGTACCAAGAAGTAAGGAAGTGCTAAAAACTTTTATTACACCAGGCATAGTGGAACATCCCTGAAATCCTAGCACTCGTAACAGGTTCACAAGTTTGAACCCAGCCTCTCTAATTTAGCAGCTTAGCAAGACCCTGTATCGAAAAAAAAAAAATTACAAAGAATGGGACATAGTGTAGTGTGAAGGCATTGTGTTCTATCCCTCATACTGATAAAATTGAAATTTTTGTGATTGCATCATTGATAAACACTTAAAATTAAAAGCATGCATAAGATACTTCAGATTTTGTGCATCCACTTATACTTGGTTAAAGGGTAATGATATAAACTATTTGCACTTCATCTCAAAACTAACATTGTGGAATATATGTTCTTACTAAACTGTCCTCTATGTTAATAATAACATTGAAGAGAAAACTACTATCAATGTTATCATCTTACAATCCAGGACTTTAGTGTTCAAGAAACATGAAAATTAAATCTCCATGTTCTAGTCTCTTATGTGTTACTAAAGCAACTCCAAACTAGAAAAGAAGAGTAAATACATTCTTTCCACTTCCCGTCCCTAAAGGGATATATATCGGTGGAGGACACACAATGCTAGTGTATTGTCTTTCTTTCATTACTCAATGACAGAATGTCATTATCATGGATCATATTTTTATGTTAAAGATGCATATCACAGAGAAAAAATACTATAAATAAATGTATACCTCTGAAAAATCAGTGATTTGGTAAATGCTCTCTCAGAAGAAAACCAACAAAAATATTAGAAGTTAAAGGCATAATTTTTTGAACAATAGCCAACCAAAATCGAAGCAAAGATACAAATCTTTTTCTTCAGATTCTCCACTTGTAATGGAATTTATTAGATTTTCCACTGAGAAAATCTGCAGTGGAATATTATTTCAATCGTTATCTGTAAAGAAATCATTATGTCCTGTAATTACTCAATTTCAAAACAAGCAAAATTTTGAGGAGTCTACACACCTTCTAAGAGAGATCCTCAAAAAAACAAACCAGAAATTCAGTGTGGTACCCCCGTCCCTCAGGTTATTGCCAAAAATCCTGGTCAAGGATCTGAATGCAGTGGCTTCTTGGAAATGCATGGTAGGGGAAGAACTTTCCATGCTTGTCAGCCGGGGTGGAGATGTCCTGTTGACTGCAGGAAACCAAAATGTTGCAAGGGATTGAACTGAGTTTCCCACATCCTTAAGACTAGCACTAAATATAACCAGAAAAGAACAAAACTTTCTTTGTAATACTTAAGACTTGGGACCCTCAAATAAGCTAATACTGTTCTAATCATGACAGGGATCTCAGACGATAGCACCTTCTGCCATGGCCACTAAGACTCTCTAATCTCTAACAAGCAGAAAAGTATAACTCACATCTGCTTTTTCACTAGGGAGAACAACAGATCAATCCAAATAAGTCTCTGCTAAAAAGAAATAATAGTAGAAAAATAAAAGAATGACAAATTGAAAAAGAGAAGCAATTGCAACAAACAAATAGCATTAAGTGGTTTTAACTGTGGCATGAAAACACACACAAAAAAAGCTACTAACCAAATAATTTTCAAATAAAAATGTGCTGAATGAATGATAAGCATCATCACTGTTAACTGTAACAATGAATCCTAGAATCATATGCACAACCTAAATCAACACATGGAAGGAAGATAGGAAAATTAAAATACCTGAGATCTAACCTGCAAATAATAAAATTTTGTAAAGATACAACAGAAAGGTCAGGTAAATCTCAATTAGTAAACAAATAAGTGAACCTTTTTTTTCTACTTTTAAAGCTAGGGGTGAAACTCAGAGTCTCATGCGTGTTAGGGGAGTGCTATACCACTGAGATACCCTCTCCTGCCCAAAAGAAAATTATCTAATAAGGAAGGAACAACTGAATGTCCACTTTAAAATTTTTCATCACTAACAAGGAGTATAACCATAATGGAAAAATTTCTTAAACTACAAATTTAAGGAAAAAAATAAACATCTTGAAAAATTATAACCAGGCAGACTAAAACAATGTACATTAATATCTATATACTTAAAAGAGGTAAGTATAACACTATATTACCCTAATGTTTAAGTTATTTATGAACCACCTAGTAGAAACTTCAGCATTAACTGTAAGCCTGTGCAGGATTTCAAAGTTCATCAAGACCTTCTATGGTATATTTTTTTAAGCAAACACTCAAAAGTGAATATAACGTTAGTGTGAGAAATACAACATAGCAAACAGAGTAGTCAAGCAAGTTTCACAGATGATAAAATAAATACACTTGTGGACACACATGCTTCAGCAAATGTCTCCTGTACGTCAATTTGAGGAAAATACTCTATAACTACTCAAGAAATAACCATCTCAGAGAAAGAGCTGCTATAAATTCAAAATAAGATCAAATAATTAGTTTGCTGTTATGGAGAAATTTTCCTAAATATTTGGTAGATGAAAAAAGCAATAAAAGATATTACTCTTTGATATAATAACACTATATACATGAGGTGAATGTAAAACCTTCCATGTATATATGTATACAGAAACAAGCATGGCATAGTTCTTTAAATTATGGAATAAATCAATTCTGAATAGCAGATTTTTTAATCTGTTTATAAATAATTTATAAATAAAGCATAAAAATTGGGAGAGAGAATATTACATACTAATGATATATAGTGAATGTCTAAAATTTTTAAAGTAGAACCCAAATTATAAATAAAGAGCAAAGTAAAGATCTTTCTCCAATGGGAGAGGAGTCAGGAGAGGGAAAGGTTATGGTAAAAGGAGCTCAGGTGTGTTATGCACATGCACTGATTTCACACAAAGGAGTGTAAACATAATGTAGCCTAAACTTCTACTAGTGAAAATAAGAAAATGTCCTACCTTAAAATTAGACTAAATTTGATCAAAAAATTATAGATAAATGAAGATAAAGTGAGAATTGATGTAATCATTTACAGTACCTGGTGTTGTACAAGTTATAAAGACATGTAAATGGCCTGGTTTTTAATAATACATATGCATTTAAAATGGTTAAGTGTATATATCTACCTTGCACCATTCAGTGACTGGCAATGGTTCGTTAGCATTGTTTTTTGCTAACAATTTCATTGCCAACAGAAGCATTTGGTAAAATTTTGCTTACATTAACAAACTCCCTGTTGAGCGTTTAATAGGACATTGGCCGACCTCCCCAAAATAGTGGAGGGGACTAATTTCAGGAACTGAAGTATCACTCTATTTGTATAAACCATATAAATAATTTCTTATGTTAATAATATAATTATAAGTTATAATATATGCAGTATGTGAAGTGTTGAAAGAAATATCTCTAAAATCGAGATAATCAAATATAATTATTCACAAAGCTGATGAAACAAATGTCAGATTTTTAAGTTAAGTTTTGAATTTTCTTCTAGATTAAGTAGATTCTAGAGAAGTCATCAAATCCATGCAAATCAAAAGAATAAATAGAAAGGACTGACATTAATTAAATGCTAAAACAACTTAGTTAATGAATCTGTAAAACTACAAAACAAGTATAGAGAAGAGAATTTCATGCCAGCTAATATTCAGCACTCATAAATTAAGGAGAGAAGACTTATTTTAACTCATGGTGCACAGAGATTTCAGTTCATGCTTGGTTAGCTACAAGACAGGGCAGAATGGCAGAGAAACGGGAACAAAGAGAAACAGTCCATGACATTGAAGACAAAAAACAGAGAGTAAGCAGACAGCCTTAACTTCTTTTTATTGTCGCTAGGCTGTACTCCTATTGTTTAACACTATGCACACTCTGGGTGAGTTCTCCCTTTCCAATAAATCCACCATCCACACACAGAAATATCCTCTACCAATCGGTGAGCCATTTACATAGCCATGATCCAGTTACCCCAAAGCCTCAACATGAGCTCCTGAAACTTTAGGGGACATTTCAATATAAGTTGTATCATTAGCTTTCCATCACTCAGACCAGTATTCAACACCTATAACATAAAGAGGAGAGGGTTTAATTTGGCACATGGTTTCAGGAGACCCAGCCCATGGCAAGCTGTCTCTAGCAAAAACAGCATGATGGAAGTGTTGTTGGAGAAAAGATGCTCAGTTATGCTAGATTTGAAAAACAGCACAGGGAAAAATGACAGAGTAGAAGGAGTTATGTAAAGCCCAAGATCATGCTTCCGTAACCTACCCAGACACACACAAAGTGTTTCTCCCCTAACTCCCTGGCAGTTCCCAAGACTATTGTGCTGATCATCCACCTTAACAATCATAGACTCTCTCTGTTGTGTTGATTTTCTGGATGGTCCATCTATTTATGAACACAGGGTGGTGAAACCCCTCACTAATATTGTATTAAAATTTATCTCTCCTTTTAAGTTAATGATCTTTCCTAAATATAACTTTTGCTATTGCCAGGGCAGAATTGTTGCTTTAATAGATTTTCCCCATATTCCACAATCTTGATGTCATTAACAGTACTACGGTGCATTCCTGGAGAACTGCATGGTACCCCAATTATACTGCATCCCCACTCTCACCAAATAAATGAAAGTGTTGAGATCTTGGGACAAAGACCAAGACCTAATGTTAGCCACATGCAGAGTGTGACTGACAAGCAGGCAAGAGCTAAAGAGATCTACACACTAGCAATACACTCTTTCCACTATAAGCACCCACCAATCTCAGCCCAAAAATGTGAAAAACAAAAATGATATAAACACGAGAAGACAAGGCCATTAAATATCTCCCAAAACTCCTAACTCTCTTAGAGCTGATTCCTAAGACCATCAAGGGAGAGGAAATCAGAAGTCACAGATGTGAGTTAATCAAAATGATGAGAGACAAGATTAAAACAAGATCAAAGATAGGAATGCTGGGCTTAAAGAAGATATAATAAAACAGATAATGGTCTTAACAAAATGATCATTGAGTTACAAAATAACCTAATTAATAAAAAACTAGATGAGCTAAACAGAACTATAAATTCAGTCATGCTATTTTCATTCTGTCCACTTATGTTCAGTAAGAAACTCATTTTCAAAGGTCACTTGGCAAGTATCTATTATACCCAGTGTGTCTCAGAGCCAGACATTTATCTCCTATAATGATTTTATCAAATTTCCTTGTCACTCTGTTAAAAATGTTCAGTCTTAAGAGTCTTTCTTACTGTATTTATTGAACAATTATTTTTCTTCCTCTTAAAAATTCCATATCATGGTTCTTGCTTTGGCAGCATACATGCTAAAATTCAGTATCATGTTACATGTATATGTACCAATGCTCCAATATAAATGTAATCATGTTTTGCAAGCCTATACTAATAAGCACACACAAAGATTCATCAAAATCATGTCTTTTAATATTAAAGCCCATTCTCATAATAATAATATGTTTGATAGTTTTCTTGGAATAAATTTTTTATAATCTATATTTTTTACCTTTGTAAAGTCAAAACTTCACTCATTCTATGTAAACTTGTGGCAAGTTAATAATTTCTTGCCATTTTCCCAAAAGGTTTGTGGACCTAACTTCAAGTGCTTTTAGTATCCTAAGATATAATTCACACAGATCAAGAGATTTAGACTCATTTAGAGCAGCTATCTTCTTTTCAAAAATCTCATTTATTTTGAGCCTCAATTTTCTATTTCAAATATTTGTTCTATGCTATAGTACATTTTCAAATAAATGTACCTCAAACTCAGCATAACCAAAAATATATTTCTCTTCTTTGGATCTTCTGCAGCACATAAAGAAGCCACACATTATATACTTTTCAGGGATCATTTATTATATTATCATTTTTGTTATGTAGCAGTGAAATTATACAATTTCTTCACATCTTTCTATATTGGTAAATACAATTACAACAATTCAAATTGTAAAATCAACCTAACAGGCAACTGAGATTTAATTACTAATATTTTTTTAAAAATCATTCAAACTAATTATTACTAGAAAAACATAGCATCAAATTTAAATTTTCACTAACTGAAAAAGTAGTTCTTGAGCTTACATAGAAGGAATACTCAAGAAATAAAATTAAATCAGGTAAAACATTTACCGATGGTTTGCATGTTTTACTCCTTCAAATATTACTGATTATTGCATTGAGGGTACTTTTCTCAAGAGGAAACTGAAGGATGAAGATTTGTATTTGTTTTTCTAATTCCCTGAAGGAGCACTACACAGAGAAGTAGATATTGCTAAGGAATGGGGTGAATATACATGCTTGTACATACCATATTTCAAGTTTGAGCTGAATTTCAAGTAATAATGGTGAAACTACATGTCTGTGTTTCTGTCTGTGTATGAGTGGCCAAACTGAAAAATATTGACCAGTTGGATAGCAATGGTACCACCATCATATATCCTTAAAAAGGCAAGTTGGCCTGTGTTTCCCTATTTCCTATATTTTGTGTCTCAGAACACATATGCAGTGGCTAGTGCTGTACCAGTGATGTGGGACAAGACTGACAGCAAAGCCTGTGAATGTCAGGGTAGCAGGCCGGAAGCAGCCTGGTCCCCTCAACTGTGGGGAACCATTAATCTAATTTACAGTAACAACACTAGCCTATTTTCCTGTTAAGAAATAATTTAACTCATTTAATTCACCATAATTCAAAGGATACAGGCATCTCTTATATTCTGCTAAAGTTTCCTTAATTGAATACAATTTACCTGAAAAATAAACTTTCCTTTGATTCATTGATAAGTTGACTAATTGAGGACTTAAAATATATCTCTTTTTCAAGATTTCAAACTAAATAAAAATTTATGCTAAAAAAAGAGAAAAAACTATAAATCTGTCTTCCAATTAAATTCAGGTAAATGAGATTGTGTAAATCAAAATATTTCCAGAGTACTATTTTATTCCGTTCTTAAAACAAGGAGAAAGACAGATATAATTTTACTTAACCAGATTTAAAATCCCTGAGGAAAAACCAAAAATAACACAATCAAGTAGCAAATATATTTCTAATTAAAAGAAACATATGGTATAAGGCTGAAACCAACAAACGCCAATGCTAATACACACACATGCACACACGCACATACAAAGAAAATGTAACAAACAATCTGAGATGTATTTTAAACACAGTTTAGGTATTAGTGCTCAAAAATGTCTAAAACTAAGGAAGAATACTAACTCTGAAAAGAAACAAATGTTTAAAAGTCCAACTTTGAACAAAATTTACTTGCCACTCATTTAGAAATCAGTCATTTGGCAAATTATTGTGTGGTACTTAGTGAGAAATGTTTTATCCAATTAGGATGAAGATTTAATGCTGTTTTATATCCATAGTAATTATGCACTCCAAGCCTGCAAATTGCTTAAAAGCATGATGTATCCCCTAAAGCTACTCTGGATTTTGTTTAAAAGCTGAATTGGATGGTATATTTTTTCCAATATTTCCTATTTTTTCTTTTATAAATCAGAAAATTCATACTGAATTAAAATTTGAAGCTATGCAATATAAAGCTACTTCTGCAATTAACTAGTATTAGAGGAGGTTTACAGGGCAATAGATTTAACACAGTACATATATATAAATTTCATCTTGTAAAATGCAAATGAATGAAGCCAAGGAGGCCAAAGATTTTGTTCTAAATAAACTTTCATACTGTTTTTTTTTTTTCTTAATGGAGATTAAGCACTACAATGCCTTTGTTCTATTTGATATCCACAGCTTTTAAGAATTTTTTTAGCAGTCTCACTAAATCACTAGGATACCCAGGAGGGTCTGGAATTTGGAATTCTCCCACCTGAGGATTCCCACCTCAGAATGCTGGAAGTACAGGTCTGTGCTATTATGTTTTGTTTTTTTCCTTAATTTTTGATGTACATTTTCTTTTTCTAATAAGCTCAATATTAGCAACATGGCAAGCACTTTAAGATTAACTTGCATGTATTCTTTGATTCTTTCTCATCATTTACATAAATAAGCTCAATCTATAATTTGACACTGGAAAATAAAAGTTAGAAAGATAAAAATTAATCTGGAAGGTTGTGTTTCTTTGTGTACTTGTTCTATTCATTTTAGAAAACGGTTCTTTAAATAATACATGGCTTTTCCAATGTACACAAGGCAAATTAAGACTACTTCTAAAACAATAGACACTGTTTGGAAGATAACTTGGCCTAATTCCATATATACAGTTGAGAATTTTTAGAAAATAAACGTTATTCTCAGACCAAAGCTGTGTGGTCTAAACATAGGTATTATAATTTAATTATAGTTCTCTTAAAACTAAAATTCTGTTTTATAAATATTATTAAATGTAGTACAGTTATTTTCAAACCTGTAATTTTTAAGAGTTAGTATTCTAATTTAAGTATACTCTTTAGCAAATCATAACACTGTTGTCTGTAAGTTATTTGGTGTGGATATAAGTATTTTAGAGCACATATATATGTATGTATGTATATATATACATATATATATACATATACATACATATATATATATATACTAAGATTTTAAGCAATTGATAACTCCTACATTCGAACTTAGCCAAAAGACTGAGAAATGAATATAACTGATAACACCTAAAGACATTTCCTATCCAAATCTTTATTATAACAAAATGCTGAAGAAAATAACATTGAAAATGTCAAATTTGTATACTTATTTGATACAAATATCTGTTTCCAAAATGAAACCAAACACTATTTCATAATAAAAATCCACATACAAATTCCAAAGGTAATTTCATTACATAGGAATGAGTAATAAATTACTGGACATCAATCAAAAAAGAGAGGAGAAACTGCTTGGTATGTAGTTTAGTTCAATTATGTATGAAGTTTAAGTGCGATACAAAGCAGCCCCAGAAACTAACTGCAAAGCATCAGGAGGAAGTTGTGAGTTTAAAATATTTTTCTACATTTCTTGAGATCACTTTGCTAGTCATATATGAGTGTGATCACACATATTTGTATTTCTGTGCCTGGTTTAGTTCCATAGTTTTACATTAAAAAGTGTAATGGTGTTGACCAGGGGGTGCAATGCATGCAGGAAGAGCATAGAGGGGTGATGATGGATAATTACTGACAGATTAGAGGAATATTTTTTAAATGCCTGGATAGGTGTAGGGAAAGTGGCTCCTTGTCAGGGAAATGATATGCCTTATAAAAAAACATAATGGGAAATCTTACTAAAAATAGCTTCTGCTTCTACACGTAGACTACAGTTAGAGCAATCAGGAAGACAGAAGAGAGAAGCTACACCTGAGAAAGGCCAGCTAACACAATTACCATAAAAATGCATTAGAAAGAATAGAGAAAGCAAAGAGAAGGCCAGAAATCTAAAAGACCAGGAAAGCATTCCCTTTGCCACCCTCGACAAAATACAAAGAAGACAAATGGTGGCCCCTAGGGACTCCTATTTAATATGTGAAGCGCGCGCACACACACACACACACACACACACACACTCTTACACATACACACATGTACACATGTTCTCACTTTATCACTGCTGTATTATTTCACCAGACACACACATGTCCCCTTTACTTAGCCATTAACTCTATGTAAGACTGCCCTGTAAGACATTTATCTTTCACAAAGGGACAGAAAGAAACCAAATGGCCAGACAGTGTCCGAGGTTAGGATCAAAGCTACATGGTGACAACTTCTAGGTGCCCACATGGGGGATAAGAAATTTCATTAGCCCAGAATTTAAAGGACTCAGGGACAAAACCCATAGATACTTGTTTCTGATGCCTTGTACTTTCCCAGAGTAGCTGTCTAGCTCCTTTTTCCCCCCACTTTCTTCCAAACAATCTTCCTTTATATTAAACTATGCCTTTTTATTTCATTATTGGAGCTGAAAGTATAATTCTAATAGCCCTATGTTCCGGATGAGGAGGGACATGAACACCGCACCTGCCATGACACAGGTAAACGCTGAGAGACAGTGGAGGGACTGCACCTTCCCAGGCGTGAGAAATGTGCTCAAGGAGATTATTTGAGAAGGCGAGAAGCTCCAAATGTATTGGGCTTCCTTTTTATGTGATGAAGATCTCCTAAAATAGATTTTTCTGGCCATTTTATGGTTCTGTGATCTTACTAAGAAACTTTAAATAGTTAAATTTTATGACACATGGAGATTGTTTCAATAAAGATGCTTTTCAAATGTAATAAAATAGCTTTCTACCACAATTCTAAGAAATTTCTTAAAAAGGCATTCTATCTCACACTTCACATATAACATGAAGCACTCTCCAAGATAGTAGTTACCAGTATCATTTTCTACCCCCAAAAAAAGGAAAGAAAAAAAAAGCAGGCATAATACATGAATACTGAACTTTATAATTGCATAGGGATGGATAGAAAGTGGTCATGGAACATCTATTTATTTTCTGGAAGAATATTAGGAATTTTTTTCAAACTTCATACAGTTTGGTTCCAGGAAAGGAGAAGAAGGAAAAAAGAGGCTCACTGGTCAAATTATCATACTGAACTTTGCACACAGACAGAGCTAAGTTATTTCCTTATAAAACAATAACTGACATCATGATAATGTTATAAATAATCAACTTATGTTCTGTCTATGGGAAAAATAAGATATAGATTTTGTATATTTTAAATGAGCAATTACTTTTGTAAATGTTGATATATTTGCTATAAATAATATGCCTAAGTATTGTCAAAGAAAAATATACACATTCAACACATTGTTAGAGCTCAGGATAGGTATACCGTTATGTTTCATTGTTACTCGTGAAGACATTATAATGTAAAATATTACTAATGAATTGTGTTAAGAGCCCAACAAAAACACAACTATTTTACAGAGGAGACTTTTAAGGGGTCATGAGGCAGTGCTAGTATTTGGATCCAAAAGGGGAAAATATCTGCAGTTTATATATATTCAATATTGGAACAGTTAAATACAGGAAACAATAGACCTAAAGGGAAAGATAGACTCTAATATGATAAAAAATAGATCATCAGATAGAAAAGTACCAAGGGACTAGGTAATAACGTAGCCTAGACCAAATAGAAATAATATTCATCTACCTACAGAATGCTCCACCAATAGCTACAGAAAACACATGCTTCTCAGATAGACCATGTAAAAGAACATAAAAAGTCTTAACACATTTTAAACTATCAAAATGATATGAAGAACCTTTTTCAATTATATGCAATAAAACAGAAATGGACAAGAAAAACTTTTGTAAATGCATAAATGTTTGAAAATTAACAACTTATTGCTGACCAATCAATGGATTAAGAAAAAAATCAAGAAGAAGTAGAAAAAAAATTCTTGAAACAAAGAAGAAAACATGACATACCAAAGCAACAGAGGATGCAACAAAAGAAGTACTAAAGGAGAATATAATGATCGGTGTCTACATCAAAACATAGACAGACTGAAAAGAAACACCCTATTTTTGGACCTCAGGGAACTAGACAGATGAGAACAGAATGTAATATATCCCAAAGTAATTAGAATGAAATAATAAGGAATAAAGCATAAAGAAAAAGAAAATGGGACTAAAAAAGAAAACAAGAGAAAAATGAACAAGAAGCTAGCCTTTTTAATATGGAAGAATAATTGACAACCTTTCAAAAAAGATTTGAATAAATGAGTGAACAAAACCAAATAAAATCCAATGTTATAAAAAATTAAAACTATTATGATCAAAATAAGTTTATTATGATGGTTTTGAGCAAGTATACTTCATTGAATTTCATAACCTAGAATAAATTAATGAATTACTTTTATGTATATAATATATAATATATATTTAATATATATACGTGACCAGATAGCCTGAACATTTAAATAATACCAAATTTTAATCAGTAATAAAATTATCTTTCATCAAAGACTAGCTCTGAGCATGATGACCTAACTATTGATTTCACCAAAACGTTAAAAATAAAACTAAAGCTAATTATTAACAAATTATTATCAAAAAAATTGAAGAAGAGGAAACTTCCTAGCACATTTTACAAGACAAATTTTACCTAATATAAAACTAGACATGGACCAAAGAATTTTTAAAAATCTACAGGACATTATGTCTGATTAATTATCTATCTATCTATCTATCTATCTATCTATCTATCTACAATAAATTTATCTCAAAGTGAATTCAACATAGCATTGAAGAGATTATTTAATGTGATCAAGTGCTATTCATCCCAATGATGTAAGGATGGTTCAGTGTATGCAAACTGATACATGTGATACACCACATCAATAGGGTAATTAGCAAATAAGACTACCTTAACAGATTCTGGAAAGGTATATAACAAAATTTAGCATACCTTCTTGATGTACAAATTTATTATAGGAAAAAATGTGCATCAAGATTACTTATTTATCATCAGTGTGAAGAAGTAACCTACAGAGTCAGAGAAAGTATTTGAGAACTATATATGTGACGAGGAGTTTAGCAAGGGATATATATTTAGCCTGAGAATAGCAGAAAAAAATTTACATTTTTAAATTTACCAATAGATACTTGCCTAATGAAACCATGCAAATGACCAAGAGATATATGAAAAATATATTCAGCATCATTAACCATCATGGAAATGCAAAGCAAAACCAAAATGATATCTCATCTCAGTTAACAGTTTGTTTTCTAAAATTATGATTTATTCAGATACCATTTTAATGATATCAATTGTGGAAAGATATGAATGATTTTTGCTATTAAAAAAGGACCTCACCTTATTTGTAGATAATGAATAACATTTTTGAAATTGATGAAATAAATGTCATTGTAGTTGCTGGCCAGTGATTTCTAACTGGCTATATTTTCAATTCTCAAATCACTGAATGTATTATTAAATTGTATGTTTCTCCTAGATTTCATGTATATTATATCACAATAAAACTAACTTTTAAAATTGGCAGAGGACTAAAATATTATACAATTTTGCTTTAATATTTTAGTAGAAATTTTTATAATTTTCTATGTTATAGAAAAGTTTATCTGATTAGTGTTACATTTCCTAAAAAGTATATGTGTTTCAGCTACAAGTCACAGCATTTCTCTCCTTACAATTTCACTTTATGTACCATTTTTTCTACCTTTTCACCCTGAACTTTAGTGATTTAAAGCAGTACAATTATTATATTACCTCTTGAAGTATATGGGATTCAGTGATTTAGAAAGTTGGGTGGTGCTGTCCTCAGGTGCATTTATGCAGATGTGTAGGTGCAAACAGTGGGTGATGCTGGAGTAAAGATGGGTCTGAGTGCTGGTGGGTAGGTAGTTACCTCAGTATCTATTTTTCCATACCATGCTACTTTGATCCTTCAACAACATGAAAATATAGTGTCATTTAAATATTTACATCTAAAGCCTTCAAAATAGAGCTCAGTATTCCAGGGAAAAAAAATAGACTGAAACTGCTTCATTCTTCAGGGCCTATTCAGACACCTGGCTCATCTAACAATTTACTAACAATCCCTCTGAAATTCAAGGGAAGAGGTATATACGGTATGTCGTGTTGGAGAGACCCTAGAAGGACATGTTAGGTGGGAGATTATTTTCAGTTCTCTTGGCAAAATGTTCATTACCAAAAATTATGTAAAAAATAACTAAATGCATGTTCAAACCTTTTAAAGACAGCATATAAGGAGATAAACAAGTATCAGAAAAATTTACAGAACTATAATCTTATACTGTAATTAAGTGCAAAGGAACAATTGAATTGGATAAAGTTGGAATATAGTATTATGTTTTCATATATTTAATAATCACAGAATATATGATTGCTTGTGCAATGGATAGGTAGCTTGAATGATTCAAAATGTTAAATATTTGAGGAGTGCTGGTATGCAGTGAAAGCAATGTTTCTATGAATTTAGTATTTAATGATGCATGGTTCTATAATATATATTTACACAGGTACATTTATATGTATATACATTTATTTGGGAAAGATTGATTTTTATTATACACTCAGCTGTCTTACAACATGCAGAAAACAATAAAATTAAATATGACCATGTGTAATGTCATAAACAGAAACTAATCTATAAACCTTCTCACTCTGGAGAAAAGAAAATTAAAAGGTAAATTATTATATATTATCAAATTAGAAAGTATGATTTATTGATATATATTATGATAACCTGAAAAATATAAACTTCAGGTCCAAAATACAGGTACAATAAAAACCAAAGCACTGATGATAAATTTAATTTCAAAATATTTAGAAGGAAGAGATCTCTTATGTTTGCAAATAATTCAATCTTTAAAAGATAAAAATCCAAAACAATTTGAATAATCCTATCAAATATGTACCATTCAAGTTTATCTTTAAGTATTATTTTTTTATGAATGTCTACTCTCTTTTCCTAAAGTTCAATTTTTCTACAGTCTTTTGTTTTATGCATATTTTGCAATTTTGGCCCAAATTTATTTGTGTTGAGTTGCAGTTCGTATTTCTCAGGTCGAAATATTTTTGAAAGGTTAAAACAATTTGCATAATATGTTGGAACATATAAACAATTTACACTTATTATTATTAGTGATCTGACAAGTTTGGTGGTTTCTTTAATCTGACAAATATGTTGGTTCAAATAGAACTCTAAAATATTTTGATACCTATGTAATATCTAACTTGAGAAAAATGTAAGATTAGTAAATGTAAGAAAAATGTAAGGTTAGTCACTTTCTAAGAAATATAAAACATAAAAAAGAAACCTAAGACATAAATATAGTGTTGAAAGTTTTAACTATATAACAAATAATCAACTTTAAAGCCATCAATACTTATCTATCTCTATGTATACTTAATTATATATTGATATCAAGGAGTGGCAATATGTCTCAATAGAATATACACCAGTTTTTTAGTACCATTAATTAGGGTTTCTTTAGTGATGCAGATAAATAATTTGTTATTTTTATTGGTATTAAATGCCTCCACTTGACATCCTGTCACTCATGATGATGAACAGAAATGAAACTGCATAGGACAATTAACTAGTGAGCAGTGATGTGAAAAGACCATTTAAGAAAAATATCCAAACACTTATAACTCACCTAACTAAAGGACAAACAGGAGAACCATAAAGGTCCATAGGAAAATTTCAATTGTTTAAATAAATTATCATACAAAATTGATTGTGGATATTTTCTTTCTGAAGTATTTTATACATGTTAAAATATTCTAAGTTTCATTTCTACTGTAGACAGACCTCATTATCATTTTGTTTTTACTGCTGAAACCAGTCATGTTAAATAATTTATGTTGTTCTTATAACATGTAAGGAGCAGACCCATATTCCAACCTGGATGGTCTGTTTTGCACAATCTGTGTCCTAACAGGCATCCAGTGCTCCTTTCTTATGCTCCTAAGATAGTGCTAAGCAGAGAAAGAGGAAGGTAGAAAACCATTTGAGGGAAGAGATCACATATACTTTGACTAATACTTCAAAATATGAAAATTAGAAAATATAAACCAAAATCTCTGATAATAACTAAGAATTGTCTTTCACAAATGTAACAAATAAAAAAATTAAAGCAGGACATAGAAGCGAGAAATTGCACTATTCAGTATGTAGATTGCATATATCGATGGCTTGTAAGGTTTTATGTAACTAAAAATTAATCTAAAGGGAGAAAATTAGACAAAATTTTGTACACTAAGCTGTTTGAACTTTAGACTGAGCCTTGGGAAGGTGCTCAGGGCCTTTGAGTAGAGGAGTTTCCTGATTAAATCTGCTTTTTAGAAAGGTCATTCTAGAATTAGTGCAGAAAATTGATTACTCTGGAGGCAACTGGGTGTGTAAAGTAGTTTTCAGGCACTTGTGGAATTCACATGACAGATAATTGGAACCAAGGCTGTTACAGGCAATAAGTGGATTTAAAAAACCATGTCAGATAATAAGTGACAGAACCAGCAGTATTTATTGTGACATAAAAATTCTATGGTTAAGAGACACACTGACTCCAAGAGTCTAACTTATGAATCAATAACAAAGCAATCAAGCGAAAAATACAATTTCAGAAAAAGTGGCAAAAAGTTCGATCTGCAACATAATATTGAGTTTGAAATGTTGATGGAACATTCAAATTTCTTGCAAGCAGACATTTGATCAGTTTTGTTGACTGTTTCCCCAGAAACAAATACTGTTCATGCCACACTAATTCTCTCCCTCTACAGGTCAATTGAATGATAAATGTTGAGTGCAATAATTTTGCACAAACACAAAACAAAGTGTTAATATTATTACATCTCACTAATGAGATTCAGCTCATAAATCACATGTGGTTGAAGAGAAATTTATAATCCAGTTGAAGAGATATTAGAATAAAAGCAGAATCTTTAAGATACTATTGTAAGATTAAGCAGAGAAAGTAATTGAAAAGAAGTAAGAATGTAGAAAGTAGGATAATATCTATAAGGTATAGTATCCCAGGAGCTAAGAGGAAAAACTGTCAGAGAAAAAGATCCTAGGAGGAGTAGCAAAAATATTAGGCAGTGTGTGATTTAAATCTAGTGTGATTTAAAACAATGAGAATAGCTTTTCTGTTTGCTGGTATGAAAGAAATTCAGGAAGAACAAGTGCAGAGTATCTGTGTATTTTTTGCTTTTTACTGCACAATTCAACACACCAATTTATTGTGCATTCCATATAAAAAATATGCTTAGTCTTAAATATAATGCTCTAAGCTGAGGTAGAACAGAGTGATTTCTCAGATTGTGTGTGTGTGTGTGTGTGTGTGTAAAAACAGGACTCTGGAGATATAAAAAGCTCAACCCAATTTCCATATCTTCTGTTTTCCAGCTGTGTACACGTGGATACTTCTGAGCTTTTCTACTTAGTAAAATTGGCGAAATGTTACATGCTGCTGGAGAAGTTTGAGCTTTAAATGAAATAACAAATAAAAAGCATTCAGAACAGTGCTTAAAACTTAATAGGTGCTGGATACAAGGCAGCTGCTTCTATCACTAATGTTCAGAACTTTCTTGCTCATATACATTCAGTGAAAATTAAATCTGAATGCCAATCTATTTGTTTATGGATTGTGGTTGTCTGGTTTAACATTCTGTGAAGATAGAGGAAAATAAGCAGCACTAGTTTATACTACGAATCTTCTAAAATATATATTGCCTGAAATACAAGTTCTTTTTAGCCAAAATGATACAAACCTTTAGATATATACTTTGAACATATCCATAGTGCAGAATTTAGCTATAGATAAAGTTCCCACCTCCCTGGCCTCCTCTTTTCTCCATTTTTCTGTCTTTCTTCTTCCTGAATATTCATTTGTGCTCCATCTACCAGAACTGTTCTCTATCCTCTCAACTTTTGTGGTCATATTCTAAAGGAAGTATCTCTTTTCTTTTCTCTAAATAAAGCATGATTGCCAGTTATGGCATTTCTACAGGTAAATGCATCATATCTTTGCATTTCTACCTAACAAATTTCTTATGCATGAAAAACAATTATTTTGTTCCTCTGTGATTTTCAATCATATTATGTTACAAGACCCTGTACCTCAACAGGATTAGATAAAGAAATAACAGCAAGGCCACAGGCAGATATGTCAAAAACAAAAAGCTTGTAAAGATCATAGAAATGTTTACTTTAAAGCAATCTGGGTCTTAATACTACAAAAAGTAAAATATAGTGTTTTAGATTTAGCTTAAATACAATTACATGCAACAAAATACAGTTAGATATGAGGCTCTTGTACAATTAATTTAGATCTAATAGATCTAAAGATACAACCTGCTTTTCTCAGTCTAGAGTGAATCTTGCTGATATTCATCTGAGCATTTCTATTTTATTTTAACCCTGGTGCTTGGATGTGATGTTCTTAAAATGGAATCCTTATTTCTATTTGGGAAAAAAACACAGTATCTGTTTATGGATAAATCAAAGTTCACTGTAAATGCAATCTTTTTCATTGCTTCCCTAAAACATGTGGCTCCCTCTTCTCTATTCTGCCAAAGCCCTGCGGCCCATCCCATTATTAGCCTGCAAGGACTGTCTCTATGGACAGCTCAGCAGCTCTGCTTTTTGACCTAAACGGTATGCCGTCATTACTTTTATTCTTTGCAATTTTATTTATTTATTTTTTTTGAGCATGCTGTGGCAATAGGAAATCTTTTATCCTACTTTCCATGTATAATTTCCTGATTAGGAGACAAGCTTGAAATAGACTTGGCCTTTGGGCAAAAATATGGAAACATGATATCTATTGAATAGCACTTTAAAGTTAGCTTCCCAGTGATGAATGTGTTCTTCTTCGGCTACCTTTCACACAATACTGAATGTGGACTGCAGAAAATAACTGATAAATTCTTTTTAACAGAGGCAAACCAGGACAACTTAAAATGACCAAAGTGTAGAAAATAACTTAATGTTTAAAACCTGCAAGATATATTTTAAGTATTTGTATCATTAAAATTGTGTGATTTTTCCTGCTGGTTTACAAATGCTTTAAATGTGTCTTCTAACCCAAGTAGCAATAGGATGTACAACGTCTCGTTTAACCTTTTAAACTAAGAGTAAAAGTATAGTGGCGTAATTGAATCACTACACAGAGACCAAAGGAACAGGCAGCCCAACTGCTGCTGGACTACCGTAAGTATTCTGACCTTCCTACATGAAATTTTAACAATGCCTTTTAATAACTTCATTTCTCCCATTCGTATTCCATCTTGGTTGATACTTTTTACATATTTTCTCTGCTTTTTTTTAATATTGATTCTTTCAGTGGTTTAACTGTGTACTTAGATTGTTAACATTTGCAAGTTATTTAATTGAAATAAAGTTCAACTTCATCTGAACTGAAACTTGTACAAATCGTTGTTTTCAGGGGATATAGATTTGACTCTGCTCAAGGAAAGCACATTGCCAGTCACAGCAACCTGGCCCTCAATGATCTCTGCAAGTTGTGTACTTAGAGTAAAAATTCATCAACATATGTGGAATTATTAAGATGATACCTTACTCCAAACTGCCACGTGCAACCATTTAAGGAACAGTAGGCCAAGAGCACCTGCTTCTGCCTCACTGATGTCTGTCATACCCACAGGCACAGACCTTAAGAAACATCCTTGTGTGAGGTGTAAGGATTTAAAAAGCCTTTTGCAAGAGCATAAAATCAATACTCACCCTCATTTGGAACAGCAGGTTACAGAAATGAGAGCATGAATCAAGTTATATTTTATTTTAGGTGTATCTGAAGCATAACAAAGTATACTAATATTTAAAAGTTGCTCATAAATTCTCTGTGTTGCAAAATAAAGTTAATTTGTTTTCAACTTCTTCAATATTTCACATGGAAAATTTCATGGTATAGATGCTGAAGAGGTAGCTCAGTGTGAAAGCCTTGGGTTCAATTTTCAGTACTACACACAAACAAAAAATAATCAACAATGTTTGCCAATGGACTTGATTCCAATTCTCAAATATTCATAACTAAGTCTCTATTCATTTAGATATTTTAAAATGATCAAAATACACTATATGCATTGAAAAACAAGATCAAGGTTGAGTAATCTGGAAGCATAATATGCACATATATGAATCTATACAGTTGTTTCAATTAGATATTTAATTTTCCTAAATGTTTGAATAAACGCTTAAATTTGTTTTTATAAAATGTGCCATGATTTTAAAATATCCATGATATATCATCATAAAATATATTGGAAGATATATTAGTGCTTGTAATTATGTGTTTCTATTAAAATATAAGAGAAGTAAGGGTCACAATTATTATATCAGTTGTATTTGACGCTGGGGGATAATAGTGTTAATTTATTTCTCATAACATTTCATTGTCTTACTGCTTTTTTCTTTATAATCTTGCATTTTATAATCAAAAAGTAAAACTAGTAAAGGATGCTATTATTAGTTTGTAAAATCAGTACAAATAAAAGCAAAAGTGTAAGCATATATGTGATCTTAGACAAATCCAATTTATGGGCAGTACAATTAAAAGTGTACTTTGACTTAGTACAATTGTCTTGCTTGTTTATTATGCTGTTTGCCATGTTAGCCTTATTTTCAACCTGTACATATAATAGTTTATTTTATGATATTGCAAAATAAGTGAATTCACTAAGTGAAAATTAACGGGTGATGAGTGGAAAGAGAAAGAAGGGAACTAAAATGTGTTACGTACATGTGCCAATTTCCTGCATTTAATATAACCATCATATGTCGAAAACATGTACTAATAAAGTGAAAATACAAAAATACCCCCCAAAAAAGGAATGGTTTCTTTCTTTATTTTTAACTTTATGGGAAAGTGGTAAAACAAAATTCCATAACAAAACAATAAAAAAATAACAGTAGTTAATACATTGTGTATTGCTATCTTTAAACTATTTTCTTGGAATACAATATGGGACATAAAATTTTTTCAATCAATATTAGCACAAGCCTTCCTTTTCGATGAACTAAGAGACACTAATAGTATAGCTGACCTGCATTTCCCCCTTTTTCCTTCTGTCCTTTTCCCTTTTACCATTCTAGATCCTTTTTCCTTTTGAACAGTTTCCATTTCACAATATCTGTTGTACATTCTACAACTTGCTTACTTTTTTACTTTGTCACATCAGGGAGACAATACAATGTTTACACATGTGAGTCTGACTTATTTCACTTGAGTATGGTCTCTAGTTGCATCCATTTATCTAAAAATGTCTTGAATTTATCCTTTTTTGGTTGAGTAGTAATCCATGTGTAAAAATAGCACATCTTTTTATTCCATTCCTGGTATGATGGATATCTACGTTGTTTCCAAGATTTAGCTATTACAAATTGTGCTTATATAAACATGGGTGCACCTATATCGCTGTGGGAAGAACGGTAGTAGTTGGGTCAAATGGGACCTCTAATCCTAGATTTTTGAAGAATCTCCACAGTGGTTTTACCAGTCTACACTCCCATCAGCAGTGGAGAAGAGATTCTTTAACCCTATACTCCTCCTGCCATTTGTTGTTGGTTTGATTTTTGAATAGTGGCCCCTCTTTCTGGGGTGAGATGGAATCTCAATGTTGTTTTAATTTACATCTTTCAAGTGACCAATGGTGTTGAACACTGTTTCATAGATTTGTTATTTGTATTTCTTCATTTGAGAAGTATATATTCATCTCAGATGTCATGTTTTGACTGAATTTGAATTTGGGGAGGGCTCTGATTTTTTCAATTCTCTATATGTTCTAGACAGAAGTCCTTTTTTTGAGGGACACTTGGCTAAAACTTTTTCCCCTGCTGTGGGTTGTCTTTTCACGATGTTGGTGACTTTTTCTTATTTGCAAAATCTTTTAAATAAAATGAGATTCCAGTATTTGAAGTATTTCCTGTGCACTTTGGGTTTTGTTCATGAACTCTCTTCTTACACTCATGTCTTCAAGATTTCTACCTAATTTCCCTCCCAGTAGAGTTAGTGTTTCTATTTTAATATTTAGATCTTTGATTCATTTTGACTTTACATTAATGCACGGTAATGGATATGGGTCTAATTTTATTCTTTGGCACATAGCTAGTGTTTCTAACACCATTTATTGAAGAGGCTATCTTTATTCTAATGAACATGTTTGGCCCCATTGTCAAAGACATGGTGGCTGCATGTATTTGTAGCTGTGTCTGCAACTTCTAATTGGTTCCACTGATACTCAGGTCTGTTTTTCTGCCAGTACCATGCTGATTTTATCACAGCAGCTTTGTAGTATAATTTCAAGTCAGGGATTGTGATGCCTTTTGCCTTGTCTTTATTGCCCCAAATTGCCTTTGCTAGTGTAGGTCTCTTCTTTTTCCAAATGAATTTTAGGAATGCTTTCTAAAGGATTTTATCTGAGAAAGTTTGTAAATTAACAAACAGAACTCATTTTTAAATGTGAAAGAAAAATAATGGCATTTTTTTTAAAGAAGAGTATTACACTACTGCAGAAGGAAACAAACAGTTTACGTTTCAAGTCCCTATAAGTTTGCTATGATGATAAGTGCAAGGTTACTATGTTATTAACAAAATAAATGACTTTTAAATCAAATGAAAAGCTATATTAAAAATAAACAAAGTAATAGCACAGATTAATCAGAAATACATAAACCTAAAATAAATCCCAGATTATAATAATTTTAGTCATTGTCTCAAAATACCTATTAAAAGTCAAAAACCCAATTGTTGTACAAATAAATGAATAGATACAGGGTCAAAAAACCAACCAAGCAATGAACAAACAAACCTTTGTTAAAGTTACTAGCCAGGAACCAATAAAATGATAAAGTTGGTTCAAAAACATAAAAATTGTAATATTAAAAAAATGTTAGATACAAAACCACTAATTTTTCTATGGTACATTAAATAGCTATATAAAAGGGTTAATTTTGTTTTGTTATTCTTACAAATGCAAGTTAACATAAAGTTAGCCCAAAACTTTTAATATCTGATATTTAATATAATAGTGCACAGCAAATGATCAATAAGTAAATTCAAAAAGACTGTTACTTAACAATAGCTATTTTTTACACATACTCCAAACTAAAATGAAACTTTGGGACAATTTTTTCTTAACAGTTTCAAAGGAAACACCATATAATAAATTCTAGGGTCCAAAACGACCTATAAATACTCCATTATCAATAGTGCATCAGTAAAAACACAGTGATATTTCCTTCTAGATCTTTTACAAACTCCTGATTTGTAGTCAGGTGTTGTGAGATGCCACAGAATTTTGACCTTCAGTAGCTTGCTGACTTAGTAACATTTAAGATGGAAACTGTCACAGATAATGAGTGAATGACTCTTGCATCATGAACATTAGGAGATGTGAACAAATTGTGGAAGCAGCTAATGGGTCTGCTGCACATTTTCACAGTTGTGCCGCTGTATTCTGCCAATACAGTGTGATAGCGTACAGTAGTATCATACTGAATCAGACTCCAGGATGCCCAGAAGCAAGAGGAAAAGTAGTGGTGATGTGGACTGAAGGAAACACAAAGCAATATCCACGTGTGGTGGATTGACAATTGGAGATCAACTGGCAACTTCCAGCTGAACTGAATCAGAGGGGTCCTGGGCACAGAAGGCCCACCTGAGGATTATTGCCAACAACATGAAAAGGAGAATTGGAGAGGAAAAGGTGGTGGTATTGGTTCTCCTGAAGGAGCTAGTCACACTGTCTTTCCTGATACGAACTCAGCTATTATCATCAGAGGAGCTTAGGACCTTATTGTCGCTGAGAATGGCTTTTTTGGAGGAGCTCTGGTCCTTACTTTGCATGTTGCTTCCTGGCTCCAGTACAGATACCTTAGGCTGCTGCCAGACCCTTCATCCTCCTGCATAGACTTTGCAGCTTCCACCACTGACCTTTGAGCTTTCTCAGCACAGAACCATGAAACAGACTTGCATGAGACATTGCCTTGGACCCTAAATCTCCATTGCACTCATGGGGGCATTATCATGGGCTGTAGGTCTTTAGCTGGATTCATGCAGGATACTGCTATGGAATCCAGGCTCGCAATAGATTCTTTGGATCTTTAGTGTGTGGAGAGATTTCCTGCACACTTTTGTATTTGACTCTTTGAATGTCTATTATAAAATAATCCTATAAATTATTTGAACTATATTAAATTGTTTGCCTTGTATTAAATTGTTTCCCTGGAAAATTCTGACCACAACATCATGGAAATAAAAGTGAAAATAGAGATTGGAATAAAGTGAAATGATGATAATTGCCACTCATTACAATATAAATTGTTCAACCCCTGGAACAATTTTAAAGAATAAGACAAGATCATAGAATAGGTGAAACCTCCTTTTCCAAGGAAATCAACGAGAACATCCAAAAAAGCATGGAAGAGTGATAGAAAAAATGGAGACATTTTTAAGCATGTGAATTCAGTATCAAAATCAGTGTGGAGTCCCACTCAACTTAATCATTTTTCAAGAAAAAGCTAAAAACCAGTTTGAAGACTTGAGGTGAACAAGGTGCATTTATTTTTTTGTACTGGGAATCGAACTCATGACCTAGCGCTTGCCAGGTAGGTGCTCATGCTGCTGAACTAAATCCTCGGCCCCAAATGAGGTGCATCTTTCATGTAAGACTCATTTTGTTGGACTTATAAATGAATCAACACATAAACATCTCCCAGAAAGGAACAAATTAGTAAGTCAGGAACCTACTGTACCTGATAGTCTCTGACCTTGCTGCTTGTCTGCAGGTGGCTAACGCAGCCTCACTAGCAGTAAACTATACATCTAAGAAACATATCTTCCCAAAGAGTCAAGTTTAAGTCTACATTTCTGAGAATTTTACAGAGGACTCATTACATAATCATGTTCCTGTTAATAATCATGGTGACTTAAGTTGAGGACTTGTAGAGGATTCTAATCTGTATCCTGACATGCTAGTAAAATATGCTCCATTTATACAGGGAGACAAACAACATTTTATGGTTTGCAGCAACATAAGAAAAATACAAGGAACTCATTTGCAAAATATTTTAGGGGTCAATTATATTTCTAGGATCCTCTAGATACATTATATGTGATCAGAATATATTAAAAATGTTTACATTTAAAATCCTTATAGCAAAGGAGATATTTCCAGTAGCTCTGTCACAAAATTCCCCTCCCTTCCTACACACGTGTCTTATTGTTCTTGCCATTTTCTGAAGCAAGTCTGGAAGTTATTTTTTTTTTTCCTTAAGTGTTTGCAATTGTGCAGTTGAGGCTACATCAAAGTCCTTAATGAATTGAAAATCTTTACTTTTCATGGTTATTTTGATTTTGTGGAAAATCAGGGTCCCACAATGCCAGATCAGATGAATAAATTGAATGAAGGCATAAAGTACAATCTATAAAAGCATATATGACCAGTGGTTGCCACCCAGAAATACCATTCAATTTATGTTTTAAAGCACAGTTCATAAAAGTACAAATGAAAAAAGACATCAAAAAGTGCTCAAACAGTGGCACATTTCATAGAAATTGTGTATTTGAAATGAGTGTGAGCATTGGGAGAGAAATTAATGACAATGGGTCCTTTATTGTAATAATCTGTGGATTTTGGTCAATCATTGTATAGTACTTACAGCAGCATTCTGAGCACAGCTGTAAAAGAATATTACTTTTATCCAAAAGAAGTAATTTTATGAGTCAAATTTTATTTCCCCAAGATTTATATGGAAATTCTGCCTACAGTAACTCAAACTGTGACAGAATTTTAAAGAAGTAGTCAAGGCAAGATGAACTGATTCAGGTTGCTGATAATCTAATTTAAAAAGAAAAAAACATGTTACACAGACTTAGGGACATGAGCTATTTCAGTCACTTCTTCATCACCAAGATATAAAACTTAAATGAGAAATTTATTTTGCCTCACAATTTCAGAAGTCTATAACTATGAATAGTTTGAAGGGAAATGTGGCATTGTGAAAATATCTCACAAAAGAAAGCTGATCATATTTAAAACAACCAGAAACTAGAGAGAGAAGTGAGACACTGAAGTGGGAGATATATCCCTTCAGGTCACAGGTGATCCAACCACCTTTCAGGTCACCTGAATACTGGGGAGAACATTCTAGATCTAAACCATGACATTTCAATCTCAGACCCCCAAAGACCCATATCCATATATTTAAGAAAAATAAATTTAATCCATCTCTAAGAGTTGCCAAAGTGTTACATTCCAACCTTATTCAAAGTCTATGTTCAAAGTCCTGAATGATACTTAAGGCAAACTCTAAGCTATGAGCTTCTGTGAAAATCAAAAAGAAAGTTAAACACTGCTGACATACAATGATATGTGATAACTTTCCAATTTTGAATGAGAAATAAGTCATTTAAAGGAACTGAACTGATTATAAGATTAAAACCCCACACAGAAATCATTAAATCCTATAGTCCATGTCAACCACTATGGGAAAGTTGTTAGGTGTATGACCCATAGATGGCTTTGGTCACTCTACCCAACCAATGGTTAAATTGGTAGCACTGGTCAACCAATTGCTGACTGAAACCTTAAAGATCTCCCCCTTCAGATGAGTTTGCTCACTATCTGGAGACTTCCTCAGGAAACATGTCATACTTCTAGTTTCTCCAACTTCCTGCATTCTCTACTACACTTTCATCTTAAGTCTCATAAATTTATGCAGTGATCTCTAAGAAATTCATTTCCTTTCTTCATAGACTTTCTTCTGAAATCTGGAAGGAAGCCTGCTGGACCACACGACTATTGCATTCTGCATTCCCATAAAACTAAGTAGATAATACCAAAGTCTGCCACTAATGAAAGCAGTAACCTCATATTATGGCTCCAGAGACTTCTGAACACCCATATACTTAAGCACTGTAAAAACAAGTTCCAGGGAACCAAATTCCAAGATTATCCTTCTAGAGCAGGATTATCTGCATCTGTTTACTCAAAGCAAGTTTCTCTAAAATAATTTACTTTTAGTCTTTTACTCCATTATACCAACGAATGGTGGACTCTTGATGATTCCTGTGGTACCATGAGGCTACTTATTATCCTGATGAAAAGTACTTGGTTTCTTTTTAATGGTAATCTTTTTAACAAGCATGGTCTCTTTGCTCCAACTTTGCAAGTATTTCTTTTCATGAAAACCATGGAAGATTTCAAATGGGACTTTTGTCCCTAATCCTTATTATAAATCTGGCATAAAGAAGCCAGCAGTATCACATGTCACAGCAGGAACTTTGGGATTAATTGAAATTTTCTCAACTAGATTGTTTGCTATCCCTAGTCTCAGTCTCCAAAACATTTCCAGGCTATGCATAATGTTAATTTTTTTTTCTGGTAGAGCATTACACACATGAACTTGAATTCAGTTAGAATGGATTCTTTGTTCAGCACTGAAACTCATGAAGAGACTTTTTCTATGCCCATTTTTATAGGTATTCTGGCCTTCTGAATTCAGACAAGAATCTTACATTAAGCTTTTCTTATATCATCTAATGCTACTCTAGTTGCAACTCCAAATATTTCCAAACTCCTCCCGAAAACCAGTTCCAAAGCTTCTAAACCACATGACCAGGTTTAGCCCCACAATAGTTGTCAGAATTCCAGCACTAAAGTATGTGTTAGCTGCTTTCCCATCACTAAGACAGAGTATTTTATAGCCACAAATTAAATGTAGTGATGTTTATAATGAGTCTCATTTTCAGAGGTCTTAGTCCTTTGGAGTTAGTCAACTCCAGAGGATAAACATGATCATAGTCCATGGATGGTCAGCAAGCCCTATAGTATGATGAAAAAACTCAGTAGAAGGCTACTGTACCAATGCAGACAGGAAGCAAATGAGGAGTGAGAAGCCCCTGAGCAAGATATATGCTTCTAGGTCACGCTCCACTAATGATCCACCACCAAACAGGGCCCATCTAGTTACAGCAAGTCAGTTAACTGTTGCTGAACACCATTCACCTTTCAAAAGCTCTACTTCTGAACACATGAATATTTTGGTGCACATTCAACCATAACACAGGTGAACAGAATACTGATCAGAAGAAGATACAAACAGAAGGTAACCATCTGCCAGTTGATGAGAGAATTCTCTGGAGGACCTATTCCTAATGACTTAAATTTGAATTTGCCTATACAATATATTTCTAACTGCCTAAGCTATTCAGTATGTAAGTTTTTGCTATGATATGACTAGCAAACTAACAAAATAACTCTAGTTAAATTAGGTGCTTAAGAAGTATTAGGAAGGTAGATTTATGAGTCATAGAGGAATGAGATATGGATAGCACAGTCTAGAAAGATAGTGATAAATGATATATAGGTACCCATATATATTAGGAAATTTGAGAAATTAGGAGTTTCTGAAAAAGAAGCATTTGGTGTGAAATGAAGGACAATCACAAAATTTTAGCTCACAGTCAAGTTTCATTTTGGTTCCATGTTGAAAGTAAGAGTATGATTTTGGTCCAAACACATTTTAAGAAGCACTAGCTATTATTGATGCATTTTTAATAAATATCATTCACTAATTGAAAACTTCATTATATATGCAGGCATATATTACAATAGGGATAAGGAACTTAGCATTAGATTCAGTTGCTCACACCTCTTCATTGTACAGTTATTAAACAGCCTTGTTGGAAATAAATTCATTGAGTGACAGTATAGCAAGACTGTGTTCAATTTTAAACAGTTTGGATGAATTCCATAGATCAATGTAGAAATTAATTGCTTACAGTTTCTGGCACATGTCTTCTCATCAACACTGATATTTTGAACTGACATCGTAGCAGGGCACTTATTGCCAAGGTAAGGAAACTGACAGTTTTGCAATTAGACAGGATGGAGGATGATTCCTCAGTCTTAGCAGTTTATATACATAGCATACAAATTATATGAGAAGGCAAATGAGCAACAATTTTAAAAAGAGTTAATATTCTATAACTAAAGATTTTTACTATTCATTTTTTCTCCCATAAGGGACAGATTAAAAAAAGTTAAATATCTTGCATGCTTTCAAAAGTTATCCTTGCAATTTAATCAATCTAGAAATTATGAAAAAATGATTTATATGGAAAGAAGCCATCTGGTGACATAAACAATGCTTTTGGAGTAATTTATAACACCTCAGGTATTGGATGTGGTGAACTTTAAGTCAAAATGATAATGTAAAACATCACCCTACGCTCTGCAGGTGGTGAAAGTTGCTCTGTACAATTACTCATATATGCATTATAAATTAGAATCAAAATATTTACAAAATGTTAACTTTTCTGTCTCATTATGTCATGTTAACTTCCAATATATTCACCACTAATTCTGATCATACAACAAAAATCACATTTGTTATGTACAAACATTATTATCTAAGTAATTTTATTTATTTCATATACTTTATATTACACATATATTTGCACAAACACTCTAATTTTCACTCTTACATCTGATGTGCATTATTGGTAATCTACATTATTTAGTCACTGGTCAATTTTCTTTTAAATCAACTTCACATCAAAGTAGGGAGAAGCTAATCTTAGCTCACCTGCTACTTACCTCAAACTTTCTGAGTTCAGTGCAAATTGTATGTATTACATAAATAGAAGGAAGCATATGTAATCTCAGTGCCATTTGCCTACACACACACCAGCGGTTCCTTGCTGTGCCTTATTCCATCTGTTTACATGTTTTCATTTGATAATTGTGATTGTGATTTTTATTATTTTATCTAAAGATTCAGGTTTAACAGTGGTTCTTCTCAGTTGTGTCATACCTCAGTCATGTCATACCATGGTTGAGAAATTCTGCAAAGTTTAAACCGTTTGTAATTTAACAACATCAACAACAAATGTTCAGTCACCCAGGGTGACTGAACTCATTAATAATGCTTAAAAACAAAAGCAAAACGAAACTCCCCTTGATGAAGGCTTACAGAAAGGACGCAGTGCAAATTGTACAATCTAGGCTCAGAAGGGATGCCTGTTATTTGCCTCTTCTTTGTCCTGTTTAGGAAGAATGTTTTCTACTCATCAGAGGACACTCTCACAGCTTGCTTTAGTAACCCCTGAATATCTGTCAACCAGACACCAAACTTATGACTTGACTTCATCAAAATACACTGGGTTCAAAGATATTGAGAATTTTTAAAAATTTATTATATTTATACTATTTTTAAATTGTTTTCAGTTATTTTCTTCACCTGAGAAATGGAACACTGAAAGTCCTAAATGCAATCGCAACTACCTGGGAAGCTGAGTCAGAAAGCTTGCAAATTCTAAGGTCAGGCTGGGAAAATTAGAGAAACCCTGTGACAGAGCTGAGGGTGCACTTCTGCAGGCACACCCTGATCTAGCAGGGGTGAGGCCCCTGTTCAGTCTTGAATCATCCAAAAACAAACAAAACACAAAATAAATCAAACAAATAACCCATCCAAAATGGGTTGAACAACTGACAAGTACAGCCAAACAAAGATTGAAATCATTCAGGATAACAAATGGTCTGGCCTCTCTCTCCAACTGTCCTTTGCTGTGTTTTCACTGAACATACTCTCTGGAAGGTGGAGAGGGACACTCCTTTATAGATGGCAGTTGTCAGCCCTTGAAAGTCAGCTGCTGTATTTGGGGCAGGATAGAGTAGGTGGAAACATGATCCTGGAATGACAAAGGGGACTAAACACTACAAATTTACTTCTCATTTCTCTTTAATATTGATTTGGTTTCTTTGTCTGGATGAAAGACTCAGGTAAGGGAGTGGAACGAACAGCTTGACAAACAAAAATAAAATGTCCTTTATTTCCCTAGATTATGAGGTGCGTGTTAAAATACTTCTGTGTATATTTTGTTTGTTGATGTTCCTTGTACTTTCTGTATGTATTCCAGTGGGTAGGGAAACTTTCTTATGTAGCATCAGTTTCGAACAAATTTTCATGCCCATCAACACAAGTTTTCAGTTTCCCTATCCTTATAAGGTCATTTATTATTATTATTATTATTATTATTATTGAGGAATGGAAGGAATAGAAAACACTTCAAAAAATTTACTCACTTTAAGATACAATGATACAATTATTGATACTGTTGTAAAGCTCCAACTCTATTGTTTCCCATTATCAGGATTAATTCCCTGTGCTATATATTAACACATCTCTGTGCATTGGTTCAATATCATAAACCAGCAAATGAAAAATATTCTTAGCTTTTAGTGTAATAGAACTTGATTGAATTCCCTTTGCAAAGTATTTCTTCTGGGGGCATGCACTAAAACACCAAACCCAAGTTGTCTAAAATCACAGAAATGGAAATTTTATGAGTGGACTAATAAATATCATACTAAGAAGGCCATTCTTAGTATGCTATATATATATATATATATATATATATATATATATATATATGGCCTTTGTTTCATTTCTGTGGAGAGTACCCTCATGGTTATAGGTTTAACATATCACTGACAGTACATTCCAGCTTGCACCATGAAGTACTTGTTCAACAGCATTTATTTTATTATTGCAGTGAATAGTATCTCCATTCCCTCCAAAAAATGTTCTAGTTCACACAGTATGATCTGATAATTTTATTAATATCTAGAGACCAGGCTATAAAATAGCACTCTTACTCATTCTTGAATAACACATTTTATAGTTTTACTCAGTCAACTATTATAGGTGGTGGAGATCATTAAAAGTTAGTTAAAGTCTTAAATAAGATCTCCTAGATGTACTGTCTTGGGCTTCTCTTGGTTTAGGGACATGTTTTTGAGATATCGAAGAGTTGACCATCACATTTCTGCTAAAAGTACAGCTGACACATTAATGTTGCCCACCAAATTATTGAATACTCATCAAGACCTAGAAACACACAAATACCAAGGTCAAATAGTTAGAATATTTTGAGGAATTTTGACATAGTTGCCTCATTCATGCACACTGTTAATAGCCCCATCTCTCTAAAAAAAATGATACATTCAACTATACTAGGTCAAAACTATACCATAGATAAAATGTTAAACAGGGTCAGTACATATTGCCCGTGTAGACTGTATTGTGACATTTGTGAGGTTACTTTGTCAGATGTAAGAAAAATTATAATAAATTTGAAAATAAAGAAACATAAAATATGTAACATTATTGTACAGTAATTTCAATTTTTATTTGTCTCTTATTTGTGAACTTGCATTTTAAACATATTAGCTGAAATTAAAGTAAAATCTGTATGATGTGTATGTAAGCCAAACTTTAAAATCTGAAGACAAACTTCGTTGGACTGTTTTGTGGAAAACTGGTACATGTATTCTGACTGTGACTCTAGTTATCAATTAAGTGGAGATAATGGCAGTCACACAAACCACTTCTCTATTCAGTTTATTATTCCAGATAGAATTTCTGGTGAAATGGAAAAACTATACTCTTTGAGGAAATGCATTGGATAATGAACCACTAAAACAATCAAAGCCTTACTGCGGTTAAACTTGTGATGGCACTTACCTTTAGAAAAGAAGCAGTCTCACTGTTGACGTTTTAATAGTTCTATTGCTTGATTATAAGAAAAATTCGAAAAATTTAATATAGAGATTTATAAAATGAAATTAATTGGGACATTACTCATCCCTTTAAAGTAGCATAAATAAAATTATTGTGTCTGTTAGAAACTACTGTTTTAAATTTTACAGGGTTTTAAGACTATTTCCAATAAATATGTGACTCAAATTGTTAAGGTGGAATATAGTTAAACTTAAGTAAAGCTATGTACCAAGGTATTTCATTGCAGAGTAAATAGGAGTTTGCTAATTTAAAAAGTTGGACTAAACAGAATTTTTAAAATAGTGAGAGAACCAAAACATGTATCATAAATAAATCTAAAAATCAAACATACTTTTTATAAGTGAAGTTAAAAAGATATGCTTCCATTAAAACAGTATATTCTAAAATATAGCTTCAGAGGAAGAAAAAAATAAACTCCATGTACTGCTGCTGGTAATATGTCAAGTAGTATTTGAAATTTAGTGTCATAAAAATAGAATAACATAAAAATGTTTATTAAATGAAAACAAATTAAAATTAAAATCAATATATAAAAAGCATACAATAGAGAATTCTTAGCAAAAATGTACTATTTGAAAATCAGAGATCTTTTAAAAAATTAAATGAATGATTATTATAATTAAAATCTGAACTCAGCAAACCAGGCTGAAGTTTTTTGAGATGTCATTTTCACATGCATGAAAGTGATGATCACATATTAAAACAGGGCTCTGTTTTCCTTGTAGAAGTCTAGTGACAAATGGATTAGTTTAAACATATGCAATCTGGGAAAACTGTTAACATACAAACCATAATATACCTGTGGCTTCATTAATTCATTTATGTCTTAGCTTTGCCTTTTTAAAATGTGGATTATATGTTGCTTTACTCTTAGAAACATGAAAAGAAGACTTTAAAGATCCTTTGGAGGCTATACACCCACCACACCAACCATTCAAACCACACACACATATTATATATACTCGTTTCTTTGTAAATATATATTTTAGCTGAAACTACATGCTATTTTACTCTTACATTTTAAGTTTTCCTTTAGGATGTGTTGTAAGAACTGCTCAAAAAATTCAAGCCACATTTTATTGAAACTTACTCCATGTTTTTCAACTATCAGTCCAGAAATTTTAAACTAAAATTGCTGAGAATTAGTTTCCATGAAATTTGTAAAGTAACTTGTTAATCTCCAGTAAACTGATATTACTTCTTTAAAAAGACTTCTGTAAATAGTTATGAAAAATGGAAAATCTCAAGTGATATTTGGATCGCATAAAGTCCATTGAATCAGTGTGACATCAAAAGAGTTATTAAGTCAAATGAAAATAACCTTTAAAAGAGGACAATGGGGAGCTGACCATTTCACTTATTATTTCATTTTTCTTCTGTGATTTCACCTTATGCTACTTTATCTTTGTATTTTGGATAGAAAAGCTGTAGTGAAAAAGTTAACTTATCTTTCATCATGTCTAGTGTTTTCGCTGGTACTGTTGTTTTCCCAAGCTAATCCGTAAAGGCACTGTTATATGTTATCACCTTTTATAGTTCAAAAGGCATTTTGTAAAGTTTAAATATTTCATTAGACTCCAAGGCTATAACAAAGTGGCTTACTACTACAAAGAGATTTTATCTATATCAAACTTTTAGTGAAAAGAAGAAAAATGTTTTCTTTATGCTTTTGAGACAAAATTCACAATCCAAAGAGATGTTTGAAAAGATATTATCAAGTCACGTCAACATCTATAATCTTACCTCCACATTTGAGCTTTTTTGATTGATCTTATTTTGTTAATATTTGTTATGCATTACAAAGAATTTAAATACCAGATTAGAGTAGGAAATATTATAACACTGATATGTGGTTTTTTGGTGGGTCTTCTTCCTACTACACAAAAAGCTATTTTTCATGAAATAAAGGGAGTTTATTAATTTGGTTGTATGACAAGATGCTCTAAAATATAAATGGCTCTGAGAATTTGAGATTCATCTCTTTCAACAATACACAAATCCTTTTCACTAGGTCATCATGTACCATGTTCATGCAAACGTCAAAACAGACTTAGTGATTTTTTTCAGCCAACTCATACAATCTGAGATTTGAAAAGGCACAAGAGAAAAATATAGTCATGGGTAATCTTATAAAATATAGACTGTGTTCCAAAATTATGTTTGATTTAGGATAAAAATTTAATTTGATTATCAGTTTTTCAAAAGGATGTAAGATTTTTTTACAAGCAAATAAGTAAAATAAGTAAAAGGTATTTATTTTGACTATAAACAATTTAAAATTTTATCATATCAACACATTTCTATTTCAATATTAAAAATGCATCTTTTAAAAAAGTAAAATGTGCAGCGTATCTTGGCAGAGTCTTTAAGACACTGATATTGTGGTGGGATATAAGACTTATAGACCCATATTATGAGTATTTTTGAAATGTTTAACTGAATTTATTTTCTTATCTATATAATCATAGGATTAATTTGAGAGATTATTATTTTGAAAGATAACAAAATAAAGTAAGAATTTACTAATTTAGTTGATTTTATGTTGAACTTTTCAACAGTGTAAGCAAACTTAATTTTCTTCAAATGAAAGAAAATTCTTTTAACAATGAAACTGCCCATATATAGAGAGCTATATCACTCTCTCATCTTTTATGTTGTCATATGTATAATATTTATAACATAATAATTAATATAATATAAGGCCAGTCACTGTGTGAAGAATAGGAATTATTCTGGAAAATAGGTAAAATATAAGGTAACAGAACTAAAATTTATGATAATAAAGAAATCTTTAGTTCATATACTTTCTATGCAATATAATTGTTTTCTGAATGAAACATTGTTTTGAAATAAAAATGAACCAAATTCTTTGTGGACCATCTTCTCCTAAAAAACAAAATAGAGAAATCCCACCAAAGCATTGTCAACTTCAACCTAGATCTCATAAATTTAATGCATAGATGATTCTACATAGAAAACTAGATGTTTTGCTTAAGTATAAATCTAAATGACAAAATCTTATGAGATGAGTTCTAACTTAAACTAAAAGGACAAATTTCTGGAAGATGAATTAGACTTAAGCCAAAATCAAAGCACTAATAGAAGGAATAAGGTATGGAAAAGAATAAATTGATCCTAGGCAGAAAGGAGAGTGTGGTTTGTTGGTACTTTTCCTCTGGAAATTTCTGAATAGTAAGGGATATTTATAAAACTGTTGTAGGAAGTTACTGGAAGGAAAGAACACATTGCATGTCTTAGTTTCTTGGGACTGAGACACACTATCCAAAACCCACAACCTAAAAGAGGAAATGTTTATTTTGGTTCACAGTTTGTAGAGCTGTTAGTCCATAGTCTGCTGGTTCCAAGGCAGGATGGCTTGGCAGAGGAGAAAGACCTAAAGCCAAGACAGGAGGAAGCCTAGTGATCAAGGGCTGAGGGAGGGTGATAGACCTTTCAGGCCACGCCCCTAGAGACCCACCTTCTCCTTCGAAGTTTTACCTTTCAACATAAATGTGTAACACACCTATAATCCAATCACCTTCCCCGTATGAGCACCTGAGGGTTTGGGAAACGTCTCGACATAAAACATAACGGCGTACTAAGCTGAAGAGGAATAGCTGGTAAAACGTTGATCATTATATGGATAATCACACTGACACGCAGGTAAGCAGGATTCAGTCACATCATGCAGCAGTAACAGCAAGACAGGTAGTTACAGTTTTCACTTGCTTACCATTTAATTTTGGGGGTAGTTCATAGGTCATAAATGTATGATGACAGGAAAGAGTAGGTGAGTTGAGGGAAAGAAGTGTAATTAGAAAAATAGAGATAGCATCCAAATAGTCAATATTGATTATGGTACCTATTACTCTTAGATAACAGTAAATAAGAATTTGGAAGAATAGATGGAAAATACAAAATACTTAAACACAATGTCATCATCATGGAGCTTTAATAAGTAAGTGGATAAGAATGACTTACTCAGTAGGAGTGGCATCCATCGCCTGTTCGTTTAACTCCTTCCCCCAATGAAGATTTTAAAGAATAAAGTAAAATTTTTCCTGTATAGCCTTAAAAGAAGTGAGAAGTATGCAAAATTTTGTGTATCATTTGGTTACACTGAGGAATAGAGAGGGGCATGTATTAGTAATATAACCTAAAAGAATAAAAATAGGTAAGAGTAAGTCACATTTAAAGTGGGTATGATAAAAGCATTAACTAAATATTAGAAACAAGAACAAGAATCAAATATTGCACAACCTCCTCCAGATAGTAAGAAAGTTGGTCATGGAAAGCTTGCATCTGAGACACTTTGGAAATTGATTTTTAGCCAACTAGCCAGAGTCAGAGCTGTATCCTTTCCCCAGGGAAGTGCATAATTACTGATGAATACAAGTCAATTATGGCTGAATATTGATCAATGATTGATTGATTAGTCAGCAATCATGTGCTGATATCAGGACCCTAGTGATGTTTTTACCAATTTGTGATAACTCTGTAGTATCAAAACCCTCATTAAGTCAGCTGAATCTTCTGTTGTGGTCTCAACACAGCCCTACTTCTCTTGTAGATGCTGTTTTTCTCTACCTACAGGTCTTGAGTCTGAAGGCACCATACAATGCATTTTTGCTTATACTATGCTTCATAAAGAACTGATTGATGGGCCTGGGATTTAGTTCAATCACATAAGCACCTGCCTGGCAAGTGTGAGGTCCTGAGTTTTTGGTACCTGTGTGGTACCAAAAAAAAAAAAAAAGAAAAGAAAGAAAAAAGAAAAGAAAACAAAAAACAACAACAGAAAAATCTGATTGGTGATATTTTCTATAGAAAATAGCCAAAGAATATTTTATATGATCTGAACTTTTATGAAAAGTCAGATTTCACAGCTATAGTACTAATATTTAGGATTCCATCATCGGTCAGAAGGGAGAGTTCATAAACCCCAGGCATGTTATAGTAGCACAATCACATTCCTTAAACTTTAATCCCACATGAGGTGAGGTCATGCTAAAGAAAATACACTACTAAATGCAACGTAAAAAGAAGTCAGAAACATGGACAAAATATAGAGTCATTATCAGAATGATTATTCAAAACAGCTGCTGTTGCAGAGCAGTGGATGTGGATGAAAAAAACATCTGAGTGATTAATCACCAACTGAATGTAAGAGAGAGAAGACCAGGGAACGTCTATCCCATAGAATAATGTAAAAGCAAAAAGCCTGAGGATCATGTCTAGAACATAATTAACCAACTAAAACCTCAGAGAGCACTGAATTTTCAGCCACAAAAGATTCTCCGTGCCCTGAAATGTAGTGGGGTGGTACCTATCTCATTGCTCTTCAGCTTCACATGAATATCTTAGTCTGAAGTAATAGTACCCTCCACCTTGTTAAAAGTATCATTTCCCACACATTTGCTTATTGATGATGGTGATTGATAAAATGGCCTTGCACGATAACACCATTTCTTTTGGGATCTGCCCCAAATTCCTGTTAAGAGACCAATAATTAGGGCTTAGTCTTATAAAATAACCTCACTGGGGCTGATGGGATCTACTTCAGGAGACAGGAGATTATACCAAAAGAGCTGTAGAAACCTCCAGCAGGAAGGTTGTATAGGAGGAGAATGGATTCTATTGGATAAATTTAAGAGGACAAGAAAATGAGACTGGATTCAAGAGAGCTTATTGATATGGGAATATGACTCTTCCAGAAGATTTCACACTTTGGCAAAGACTGGGAGCTATTTGAACTCCTAGGCTTCACCTTGAAAAGCAGAAATTAATGCTGAGTGAATTAAGATTATCAGAATACCTGTAGTATACTGTAGATGAAACAAACAGAATACTGAGTTAGCTGCTGGGATGCATAAGGATGGTGGGAAAGTCATCATGTTACGATGTGCCTCAGGAAATTTAACAAGTAGCCCATTTACAAGACAATAAGCAATGAAGTATATTCTTTAATGCATTGGTGGTTGAGCCCTAAAAATCTACATATATAGCCCTTAAAAATCACAGTCACAGGACTCAGGATGTAGCTCAGTGACACAACACCTGCCTGGCAAGCACAAGGTCCTGAATTTGATTCCTGATACAAAAAAAAAAAAAAAATCATAGGCAGGTGTTGATTCTTAATTGTCAGAAGCAAATTATTTAAATTTATTGCAGATAATAAAAATATCAGCACAGAACCCAGAAGTATTGGGGTCATAAATCTATGGTTGATAACAGAATACGGTGCAGCTAGGTCCAGGGCTGATAAATACTGAAGTAGTGGTCAATTTCTATAATCTAAAGCAAATGAAAATGGAAAATCGGAAAGTTGAAAGTGGCCTTAGGCAGTTTCTAGTTTAAGCACGAATTTATATCTCAAGCATATTGGTTGTCTAGAATTCATTGACTGCAAGAGACACCAGGTTGTAGAAATGAAAAATATTCAGTAAAGATTAATCTGGCCTTTCCTCAAGTGACTTATGAACATTTAATTTTGTACCTTAAACTTCAAAAAAGGAAAATGCACAGAACTTTCTGTTTCCAAATGTAATTAATACTAGAAGAGTTGACTTAAATCATAGCTTTTGTGGGAATAAATAGTCTTTTATGCAATCTGTAAATGTATGCTTGGAATGACTTACTTGGATAATTGGCAAACACTGATGTCAAACTCTGGAACTAAAATCTACTCTTCAATTAAGATAGAAAATTGAAAAAAATTTACATATAAGAAGGTATGTTGAAGATCTATTCCACACTTAAGGACCTTCATAGATCATCATTTCTCTGTTGAATTTATCCTTCAGTACTTCCTCTTAAAAATCTAAATGGTTCAAGCATAATAATATTAAGTTACTTAAACTAAAGTAAGTGGTAGCTTCAAATCTGGGATGTTTTCTGTGTGTCATAATTTTGTTGGTGCAAATTTATACTGACTAATGCCATGACCACAAACCTAATAATTTATGGTTTTTTCTGACACAAATGAAATGTCTGGTAATTCAAGATTTTGTTTTCTTGAATATGCTTCATGTTTTTTCTCACATGTGTAATTTACATTTATTTTTAGGGATAAGTAATAGTTTTTGTGAATGACAGTGTGTGAAGCTATTTTGTTATTTATCATAATTATGGCTTGATGTAAACAAAGCTAATATGTTTGGATTTTATTTCTCTCATGTTATTGAAATTTTCTATTGATTCAATAATTGTTTTTTTATAAATTATTTAATGTCATTATTTGATCAAATGAATTAGTTTTCTTATAGTTTGCAAGTTAGTATAATTTTTTATTACTTTCTAAGAAGTGTAAATTTTTCCCATTAATTGCAGTTAGCTAGAAATTTCAATACAATACGCAATGATATCTTGATTTTTTCAACTTTAGTGGAGTATTCTAATATTTTGTCATTAACTTTTTCATATTTGCAATCTCTCAAACTGTAGAAAACTTTTTTCCATATTCTCTAGAGTATTATGAGATAAAATTTGCAAAAATATTTTAAGCTTTTGATAATATAGAATATATTTTTCTACTGTAGCATTTAAAAAGGCCATGGTTAATTTAGATATTTTTTGTTCCACTTCTTGGTAAAGTATGATATTCATGTACAGCCTCCATCTGCATTCATGATTTTACTTTTAAATTTTACTTCCGTCTTGAAATCAAGTTACTATCTGATTCCTTAAAGTACAATCACTACAGATAAGTGGTGATACACGCTTATAATCCTAGAACTTGGGAGACTGAGGCAGGAGGATTCTGACTGCAAGACCAGCTGAGGCAATATAGTGAGTCTAAGGGTGGCCTGAATTACAGACCAAGACCCTGTCTCAAAAATAAATAAAATAAAATATAAAAGCAAAGTAAACTGTCAGCATCATTTTTATATAAATTAATATTTTGATTCTTACATTTCTTTAAAACCAAAAAGGACTCAGAATAGTCTAAACACCTTTGATAAAGGAATAAAATTAGAGCTCCAACCCTCCCCAATCCCACAATTTAACACAAAGTTACACCAATCACGGCAAAACAACATTGATATCAAGATAGACAAACCACCAAACAGACATTTTGATTTCTGGCAAAGATGCAAACACGATTAAGTGGAAAAAAGATTGTATCCTCAATAATTATACTGGAACAACTAGATTTCCACATGCAAAAATCCCAAACCTTATAGCACATCAAAACTTTCTTAAACCCCACAAAAGTCAACTCAAAATGGCTTAGAGTGTGTTAGTTAAAGTAAAGGCAGGTGTGGCCTGAGTTGGTGCTTGGCTGAAGTCATTTTCTGTGGGACAAGATACATGTTTTTTTCTTTATCATACTAGCTAAACAATGCAATGATTATGCATGTGTGACATATTTATTTCACTAATAAGTATGTTTTCAAGGCATATCCATTTATCTATAAAAATGTCAAGTTTATTATAATTTAGAGTGTTTTCTAATCTTTATTATTTTCTTCTGTCCATTTTTGCTTTCATTCTGTGTTTTATTTTTAATAAAATAAAATATTATATTAAAATAAATTATATTCTAATTATATATGATGTAATCTCATTGCCACATATAAAGATAATTTTCAAACACATTTAGGTAAAACTTATAGTCTGAGAAACTTTATTTTCTATATGGTACAAAATCTCTGAAGCTTATTTTTCAATAGAAGTTAAAACATAATGTTAAAAAGAAAGCCACTGTTCTCTTCCCAAAGTCCTTAAGTAGAAAAGCCTTTATTTTTATGACTATAATTTGGTTTCATGATAAAGAAGAAAAGGAAAAAATTCTTCTGAAATGAGTAATGTATTAGAACAAAAACTATGATTGAATCATATTCATTGTACTACAAAATATAGTAAAAGTTTAGATAAAGCATCGTTCTTTTTGAGGATTTCATATATAATAAAGTCAGTGTGAAGCCAAAAAATAAAAAATGAAAAAAAAGCAAAATCAAATAAGAGCGCAATAATATAGTCAAGGTACTTACAATGATGAATCCAGAATCTATTTGCAAGAGCAGAAGTTGTTCAGCTTCAGAGGATGAAGAAAATAATCCAAGACACTGTGCTTTGATTGCTTGTGTGAAAAAATGTAATCCTATGATTTTCAGATAGTTCAAAATGTAGCTCAGATTAGGGTAACACAAGCAGAATTTAACACAGCAAAATAGCATGTCATAATTACTACTACTCATTTTAAATCCTGAAAAATTTATGTTATATATAGTATTTGCACATATGCACATGCACATATATATGTCTATATTTGTATATGAATGTTATGTATTATACAATGTTTATGCATCATACATGCATAGATACATGTGTATATTTTTATAAATAAATATATGTGCATACATGCTATTATGTCTATACCGTGCATAAACTCTTTTCTACAATTTAATATTCCAGCAATATAGTAATAGCAATGACTATTCCTCTGGAGGTAGAGTTACACTGATATTAAGGACCATCAGAACCCTGACTTTGGAACACCTCAAGCTCTGGTCAGACTTCTATTGAAAATGAAAGTGCAAATTTCTGTTTTCTTTTTGCTTTTTCCTCTCTGTTCTTCTTTTCCTTGATAGAATAGTCTGTGCTAAGTCCCCTGGCCTTCAAAGTCAATGTAATAAGCTCAAAATAACTTACCAGGATTCTTATTGGTCATCCTAAAATTTTACTGTAGGTTTATGTATTTTCAATTCCTGAAAATGTTATACCAGGAGAACTGCAAAATTTCAATGGGAAATATTCCCATTTCTTTTCATAATGGGCTTCAGATAAGGGTGGAGGGATTGCATTCAGATTTCCAATTAAAAAATTCTTCTCTACCTAAGATTAAATAAATGAAGAAATTGGCAAGGAAAGAACTTTACATATCAATTTACTTCAACTTTAATAAGTGTCAGTGTAGCTTTTCGCTTAGCACTTCCAATGTAATTGAGTAATGACACTAAATCTAGAATATTTATAGAATTCAGTAAGAATATTATGCAATGTTCTTTTGTGAGCTATGTGCCCTACCATTAAACATAATTTGAGATGGATAATAGAACAGAGGAAAAATTTATTTCCCAAAAGTTCACCATAGCTGGGAAATTAATTTATGGCTTGGTTTGGTTCATATTAGTGGATTTTTTTTATTATCAGTCTTTTAATTGTTCATCTCTAAATTTTACAGAACAATATTCCTCAAACTTCAACATGTCCAAATAATTCATGGATTTTAAAAAAATGTGCTGCTTCAGATTCAGTAGTTTTGAAGAGGTCTGAGACTTTATATCTTCAGCAAACCCACAGTCTGTGCAGTGGTAACGATTCTGAGACACTGTTAATAGCAGGACCATAGAGCTACGGGCACATTGACAGAGATGGTTACTGGACTAATCCATATGATGGAGACCAAGACTTAACTGATGTCTTATTGATGACTGTTCCATCATATAACCCCCATTATTAATTTTCTTGGAAAAGGAATAAAATACTTTTGATTGCAAGAGGATTATAGACCAATTCTGTATTTTTGGCTAATATTCTGCAACAGAAGCCCATACTCATGTATGAACTTCTTTTCCATTGTGTTATTTTGGAAACAAGCACACTTGATTTGTTTCTAATCTTGCTTTTAATATCTGGGATTAAATTTCTCTTTCATTTCCAGCCAGCATGCTGAAGACGATGAATAGGATTTTTGTGTCAAGGTCGGCTCACCCTCTCTCTGGTCTTTGATGAAAGTTCCTCATAACACTGAATGGATGACGTAGAGAAGACAGAGTGCATTCTCCTCTGGAATCCAGGTGTCATTGACCTTGGACGCTTACTACTGAATTTAGCAGTCAATTTTTTGCTTTTAGTACAAAGAACAAATTAACTCAGAATTTTCATTTTATGGAAAATGTTTATATAGAGAATGATAAAGAATACTAAAAGTTCTTCAGGCCTGAAGTAATTCAAGAGGATCCAAAACATGAAGTTTGTTTTAACTCAGGAAGTAAATATTTTCAGTGAACGTAAAACAATGCTTCTCACAATGGTGTTTTGTTTTGAAATCAAGTAAGGCAGTTGCTTCTTGTACTCTCTTTATGCAATTAAGTTCAATTGATTTCTCCACTATTTCCATTGCCCAATTTCCATTCTAGAGATTCTAATTTGGGTTCACATATCAGGTAGCTTATTTAAATGTTAAAGTAAGTTTGTAATGAAAGAACCACAATATGCTTTCAATATTGGTATACAGTTGAAATGTTTGCCATATCATGAAAAGCAAATGTTGAACCAAACCACTCTAGGGATTTTTCTATTGTCTTTCTTTATAGTTTATAGTATGTGAGAGAATTAAGTATTAAAATGAACTATTCAACCTGAGTTTTTTTCTTGTTATGCATATTTTGTGCTCATATTCTCCTATCTGGATAGTTATGTTTCTATTTATTTCTAATCCTCAAATGTAGTATATATTGTAAGGATGGTGTTCTTTTTTATATTCTTTTGAAAGAAAAAAAATGGTCTATTTTGATTCAGATTGTCATTTAGCTCTTTATTTTAGAAGTGTTTATATGTATCAGCTGTTAACACATGTCATTAAATGTTACAATTAATGTTATTGTCCCTTTCCTTGTTTGCAATGGCAAGATTTTCTGAATATTGAGTCATATTGTATATATCTTCTACATGGGCTATGCTATTTGCATTTGTTTTAATTTCTTTCTCTTTTTTCCAGTGTGTCTATGTGTTTTAATGAGATTTTTTCAAATCTATATTTCATTCTACATACTCATTTTTCTGAAGAATCATTTCTCCTCTTGTCAGTTATTAATGTGGTTTTGACATACTTCATAGCATTATTTTAAGTCAATGTTTAAAAAAATTCTGAAAGTTTATAACTTTATTATTATCCCTTATATCTTCAGCTTATAAAAGTCCCATGTGAAAATAATTTGGGATATTAAAATGTGATTTTTCATATGCAGAGTTATAATCTACATTTTAGTTGAATAACCTTCAAATGCCCAATATTTAACTATTTCACAACTCTATTTATAATAAAATGTACTAAACCAGAATAAAGTCACTGTTTTAGTGGTGTAAAATTATACATATTTACACATATTAAATATTGTTGTAAGGAGAATATAAGCAATACTACATTACACATTAGATATGAAATGACTTGACTACCGACAAAATAATATGTGCAGATTATACACAGGTGCACATATTTAAATGAATATATAATTTAAAATAGTATTTACATTATTTAACACACTAAACTTCTGAAGAAATGAGTGTTGTGTTAGGTTAATTATTTTATGAGCTGTTGTTGATTTTTCTAATCTTTATCATGTCTCAGAGTTTTAAAAACACTACATGTATTAGCATCCTGTATCTCTAATGAAACGCCTAAAATAATTGTTTTCTTAAAAAATATTTCTTTTTGTCCATAATGCAAGATTATCCAGTCCAAAAAATAGACCAAAAATCTGCTTTAGGCCTCTGTTGGGGATTTGACATGGCACTGTAAGAAGTGTATGGCAGAACAAACTACTTATATTATGATCAAGGATAAAACCAAAAGAGAAAGAAGCTATGATCAGATAGTAACCCATCCCCAGAGATCCAAGGACCTCTCCAATTCCCTAGGGGTTCTGCCACCCCTAGAGTGCCAGCCTGAACATCTAGCCTTTAATATATAGCCTTTGGAGGAAATTTAGTCTCTAACATGTAACATTACTGTAGCACTATTCTTCCTGATAAAGCTATTTAAATTCATATTATATATCTATGATTTATTTATTTCTCACCAATAAATTCTTATAAATTTTAAATCAAAAATGTTGTTAAAAGTATGCCAAGAACATACAGTATGTATTATAATAGGCTTAAAACTTTGTTTATATGATTCTTTTTAAACATGCCTTTATTTTATGCCTTCTCTTAATAAATCTTTCAGTGTTAAATAAAATATATTTTCAAGAACAAGCCTTCTGAATTTTATTTAAACATATACAGTAAGGGAACTTTCTATAAGCAGGAAAGGAATTAGCTAGTGTTGTAAAGAACATGTTATAATAAGTCTTCTTTTGCACTGCATATCAAAATATTCATGCTATTGCATTTCCTGTTTTTAAAATCTACACACAAAGGAATTTGAGAAAGAACATTCAGTAGAAAAACAAACTACTATTTTTGGAGAAAGCTATATTTTAGAAAATGAGTAAAGAAAGAGAGGAAAATATTAAAAGAAAAATAAGTGGACAGTACTACATATCTCTTTTGCTTTAATATAATATTAGTAATAAACAATAAAACATAGACTACATACAGTATTGGAAGGAGAGCCATCTTGAGATGAGATTTTCTTTATATTCATGTGGAAAAGAAATGGAAAAATTCACCAGAAGAAAATAACTGAGAAAGGTAGTATTGTTTGACATATTTTCAGGCCTATTCTATGAAAATAGAACTACTGAATTTAGTTCTGATCCAATGTTCAATTTTGTAAATTGAGATGTTTAAAGCCTCTATTTTGTACAGCAGTTATACCTCATTTTTTGACAGGGGAAATCAGGGTCCTTTTTTTTTTCTATCAGAAAGAACAAAGGTAGATATTGAAAATAGGGTACTAGTTTCAGGGAATTCCTAAAGTGCTTCTTTGTATTCTGTAAAAAAAGAAGTGACACATATTAAAAATCACATATAATATACTGACACCATCTATGTGATCCCTAATAGTATACTTAAGGAAAAGAAACAGAGTCCTAAGCCAGAAATCAGAGGTAAGTCCCCAAAATCTTATTCAACTGAGGTAAGCCAAGAGAAAAAATGCCGTCCTTAACAACGGACAAACTTCACAGCTACCACGGTAGGAAGACAAAAAATGGGATGCATAATATTTGCATTGTTCAAATAAATTAAGACATTGATAAAAACACTAGTCTTTTCAAATAAACATAAAAGTTGCAAAATGAAATGCATTTAAATTAGAATATAAGCTTAATACAAAGATTATTATCATACATGAATATGTGGAATAGAGATTATTAGTAGGTACATTTTTCTGGCTATGACTACACACTTCCCTATTTTATTTTTAAGGGGAATAAAACAACAATAACATGAAACAAAACAAAACAGTGGTAAGACAGTAGGAAATACACAATAGTTACTATATTACATACTGTAATCCTCTAAATAGTTGCTCACACTACTGACTTTGGGCTTGCAAAATCAGTCAACCAACGAAGTAATATAAGGTTGCTTATCTGCTTCAGTTGTTAGCATCTCAGCCTGCGTTCCTCCAAATCAGCCAGTTGCTTATGGTGAGGGGAGTGTGGCCTCCTTCCTGGTTCTTCTGGCCAGCAGGGTCACTGCTGGTGCATGGGAGGCTGCATAGCTTCCTTCCTGGTTCTCACCATTAGCAGGGCTGCTGTTGGCACCCAGGAAGTCACACACCTTCTTTCCTGGTTCTCCCCAGCCAGCATGGCTATCTCTGGCACACAGGGGGCTGCAAAGTTTCCTTCTTGTTTCTCCCTGACTGGCAGGGCTGTCACTGGTTTATGGGGTATCTTTTGATACCATACACTAAATTTCCTTTCCCATCCTTGATCTTAATGACTCAGATAACCAATCACAAACTACAATCCCTTAACTAAAATAACTGATCATGAAAGGATACTTTAGGCAGTTTATACAATAGAAGTGAAAACAAAGAATATTTGCAAGAATCTCAACACTTCCAAACAAGGGTCTGAACACAACAAAATTCAGAGAGACAAATAATTCTATGAAGAAATTAAGGGCCAAAAATTGCGCTCAGTGGGAAGGCAACTGACTGGAAAGCACAAAGTCCTGAGTTCAATTCCTGGTAGAAAAAAAATAGAAATTAAGTTTATATTTCCTGTATTGCCTGATACAAGCAGAATCTTTCCTAAATTTTTCAGTTACATAAACTAATACGAGTTACTGTGTTGCAAGTTTTCTTAATTTAGCGAATCCTTACAGAATCTAAAGATGATTTTTCCCAACAAACTGAATAACCTCTAATGCATGCAATCTTAGCATTTTGGTTGTGTTCATGTGTGTAAATCTATTATTTTATTAAGGGATTATTTTACTATGATCACTAAAACCTTGAGCATAGAGCTTAACATTGTTACAGAAAGTCAGCTTCCATTTGAAGAGCAGTGGCTTATCAAGAAAAATTGAATGCCACTGACAATATATGTAGGAATAAAGCATAAGAAAGAAGGAAAATTGTAAAAACTGGAAGCAGCGCCTGATATGCTCGTCACCCATACACATCCTTCTACTCTACTGACACAAGTAACAATATCCCATCACTAACATAATGCAATTATAAATTTTTTAACCCAAATGCATTTAAAACATAAAATAATATGACAGTGACTTTTTAAATTACTATGCCCCATTATAAGTTAAGGTATTTGCATATTACAGGTGCTTCAGATGACTGATAGGGCTTTTCCTTCACAGTGAAATATCTACACTTACCTCCACCTATCAACACTAGCACAGGTCCTTGCTTCAGTGATAAGAAAAATTACAACTGAAGCAATGAATATGAACTTTATAAACAAAAGCCAGAATTTTATTGATCGTTGATCATGATTTGAGTTCCACTCTTGCAAGAAGGCTCCAGAAGTTCTTGTTGCTTAAGGGGGGAGTTTGGTCTCCATGAGATGATTGCTTTATTGGGGGGAGCAGTTTCAACATTATGCAGCTCTGTCAAAATTCACAGTGACTCTGGGTTTAGAGTGATACTAAAGACTTGGCTAAAAGTATTGTTAGGAGGTGGTTAGATGGGCTAAGAGGGCATATTCTTATTCCATTTTTTTTCTTTGTTTCTTTTACCTCCTGGCTGGCATAGGTTGAACAGGTTTCCTCTACCTTAGCCTTCCACTGCGCCTTTTCTGTCATGTGACAGCTAACTAAACATGGACTAACACCCCTGAAAAATGTGAGCCAAAGTAAATCTCTCCTTGCAAAATTCAGAGATTTTTCAAAGCTACAGGAAATTAACTAATACAAAAAGATAGATCTTTATTTATTTTTATACTTTTCTCAAAATAACATTTTATATTCTGAGAATAACATGTCAAAATGAAGACATTTAAAATTTAAAGTCATTTCATATTAAGTTCTCTAGGTATACTTAAGGAAAATATAGTTGGAGTAAATCTCTACTGAGAAATAGGAGGTTTTGGCTATGAAGATGAAAAAATAACTAAGTTTTCTGATTCTCCACACATGAAAGTAGTGGGCTACATTATTTCTACTGTTTTTTCTTCACTTGAATTGCATCAATATTATTCTATGCCATATACAACAATATAATATATCTTCTAGTAGAACAAAAATATATAACATGTAAAAACAATGTGAAAATTCAAGGTTCCTTCTATTATAAAATGATTCATGAATCACTAAATTAGAAAAAATAAATAAGACATAAAAATGTGTATTATTTTATTCTGTTATAAAATTAGTTTGTATTTCATTTAAATTTGCTAAGAAAATCATACACATAACATAGAACACATGTTATAAAATAAAATATTCTATCACCCTGAAAGCAAGTGATTCATTTTTTTCAATAGAGCATTTTATGTGATATTAATTATAAATAAATTTATAATCCTTAAAACGCATGTCAATGATAATATGGGCTAATGAAAAATTTTGAAAGTTTTATAGTTATATGTTTAGATGCTATTTAGAGATAGAACTTTCATTATTCTAAAATATTTTATAGAATTCACAATAAAAATAAATTGTCTAAGGCCCCTTTTAGAAACTCAATCTTAAATACTTTATATCTCTAAAGTGCTATAAAATGTTATTTTCTGAAGTATGCACTATAAATGCCATTATTCCAAAATAAAATCATTTCCAAAATATTAATAAGAAGATTCATAAATTATATTTGGCAATTCTAAATCATTATAAAATAGGTAATATAATAATAACATGAAATTATGTTGAATAAAGCTATCACTATAAGCATCAATATTGCTAATTTGAAAAGATATCCTCTCAAATGTGTGCATAACTAGTGAAATTAATGCATTCAGTATGAAAAAAATAATTGAGTGAACTAAAGATATATATAATTTAAAATGAAAGAAAATTTCCATTGAGGAAGCTAAATATATTTTCAGTTGTGTTAGTAAGTGTGTTTATAAATAGACTATCTTCAGAGAAATTGTTTTTGTTTTGTTTTATTTCAAGATGTAGTTTAGGGTGGTCTTGAACTCACTATGAAGCCCAGACTGGTCTTGAAGTCATGGCAATCCTCCTGTCTCAGCCTCCCTAGTACTGGGATTACAAGCTTGTGTCATCACCTTGATTTAGAGATGTTTTAAACTAACCACAAAGTTGAATAGAAAATACAGCAATTTTCTTTAAAACCTTTCTCTCACACATGTACAATGTCTTCCATTATCAACGTCCCCAAAGGGGCAGTACACTTGTTACAACTAATGAACCTTCATTGATACAGATAACCCAATGTACCCTAAGATTTCACTCTTGCTGTTGTACATACAGTGGGATTTTTACAAATGTATCCAACATTATAGTAGCATACATAATGTTTGCATTGTCCTAAAAATCCTCTGTATCTGTCCCTGGAAATTTTGTACAAAATAAATTGAATAGTGATCTGCAGAAAATTTGAAAAGTTAAAGAACAACCAAACATATCTCTGTACATTATGTTTACTTATTATCAAATAACAAAAGCTATGCAAATTAAGATTGGTTTAAAACTAAAGGTTGAAAAAGAAAGAAAATTTAAATTAATTCTAAATATTAAAGGAACTTTCTTAATATCTTTGCATGAACAATTTTTCTTTAAATTTAATATGCATGTACAATTAGACAGACTTCTTAGTTCTCTTCTTAGAGTCTCTCTTCTTTAAATTCTAGATCTCAATTCTGCACTGTAAAATTTAGATCATACACAGTCCTGAGTTTCCCTTTTTCATTTCATTGACACAAAACAAATAAAACAATGTCTGTCTTCTAGTAGTTTAGTAAATATGGGAAAAACTAAATAATTTGGGTTAAAAAAATAAATGAAGATGGGAGTAAATTTATAAAATTTGTAATTCATAAAGTGAAATTCATATAATTTAAGTGTGCTGATATCTCAGATGGCAAGTGTTCTGTTTTATATTTTTATATATTAATTTGCATCACATTCATTGCTCAGTGCCCAACAAATACTAGGTAAAAAAAGTTGTCTAATATGGATTTGAATTATAAAGTTATTACTTTGTTTCTTTATTATAGATTATAAAGTTTGTTTTCTTATGATACTTGACACTTTCAATGCACAAAGAAATAAAAAATATTAAAAGTAATTCATAGTGAAATTGAAATAATTTAAGTGCTTCCTAAATTAAATTTCCACAGTGATAAATTTTATGTTTACTCATTCCTGTCTAGTACCTACTTTATATTACATTTTAAAGTTCTTTTAATTTACAATAAACCCGTGATTAGGGACTGGGATTTAGCTCAGTGACATAGGCACCAGTTTGCAAGTTCAATCCCTGGTATCAGAAAAAACAACAACAACAACAAAATAGTAAAACCGTAGTTTGAGAGCATAATGCATCCAAGAATCATGTTTATAATTCAAAGCACTTGCATAACAAAGAGAATTTCCTCATAAGGAATAATGGAAACTCTGATGGCTTATTCCACAACACGAAAATAGCCATATAAAAAGTATTACAATACTGTACTATAACACAAAATAATAAAAAATACAAAATATAAAGAAAAATAAATGAATTTGCCTGTTCTTATTTTTACAAACCTTCATGGCGGAAGAAGAGAGAAGAGGATCGTTGGGTAGGACCAATTTCACTGCCATTAAAGGAATCATTGCTGTCTATTGGCTCAGTGGAAACTTTCTCTTTTCATACAAATTTAAAAAGGAACCTATCCTAAAACATTTGCTTTTGTCTCCTTTAAAGATTTTTCCAGGAATGTGACAATGCCTATAATCCAGTAGGGAAAGAGAGAAGAAAGATTGTGTCAGTTGTGATCATGTGATTGGTATCGCAAGACATCACTCATTTATCAAGTAGAAATTTGTTGGAAATGATTTGCTTATCTTGCAGAAGACTCCCAGAAAAAGTTACTTACAATCCAAGGTTTTACTGTATATTTACACTGGGTTAATATTAAATCTATGGTAATAATTTGTAAACTCGGGTTTGAGATTCACCTCTGATGAAAATTATACTGGTATTTGTACAAGCGTTTCTTCATCATAATTTTTAGCAAGTGTCTTTACTGTAGGATTCAGATCCTGTAAGCTTTTACAGTTTCCTAGCCTATTTCAGTCTTTTAAAACTCACTCAGGCAAAGCCAAAGGGAGCTATTTGCTCTCACAAACTAAATTGAGATACCATTTCCAGCATTATTTTACCAAGGATATTTGATACCCAAACACTTACTTTATAACAGTTTTCAAAGTAGAAAGCATGATTGCTTTTGGAAAGAGTGATGAAAAGTAATTTCTGTTTAGCATTTTCAATAGATAAAAATAAGTATCACTATACAGATAAGTGCTATATTCTGTATTAGATGATTAAAATATGTCAATTGAAATGGAAATATGGTTTTCTGTTTCTTCCTGAGGCAGTGAAGTCAGTATATTTTTAGTACAAAACCTAATCTAATTCATAAACACTAATTCATTTTAAAGTATAGATTATGTTGTAGAATTTTGAAAATGTCCTAAAATGTGATTCAAAATAAGTGATTTTGAAAATTAGTATTTTTAAATGATCGTATAAATTCTACTAAAAATAATATAGCACATATCAAAATAATGAACTTCAGAATGCTGTCTAAGGAAACAATAATGTAAGAAAAAGACTTTATTTATTTTTGAAATTGATTATTTATGTATAATTGAAATGCCTTGTTCTTTTTGGTACTAGGACTCGAACTAACAGCCTGATGCTCACCAGGTAGGTGCTGTGCTGCTGAGCTATGGCCCTGGAGAAATAAATTTTGAAATACACATATTTCCTTTGAGTCCTTACTATTCACAATAGACTTAATAAATTCAGAGTGAAAGTTTTATATTCACATTAGTTTAAACTATTTATTTAGCAAGTTTAAATACATCATTCATTGAACATTTAACAGTATAATATTACATTATTATACAAATAAACTACTTAATGTAATATTATCAAATTGAAATTCAAATAGCTAAATTAGATTTCACATTAGTGTTGATATTAATTATTACTAAGAACATTTTGTTTTATTAACCAAAATGACAATAATAATTGATTATATGCCAGAAAATGAAGTTAAGCTTAAAAAGTCATTGATAGCCTGTAAAATTAATAAGATATAATTTTGATTATTAATTTTGAAAATGGTTAAATAATTCCTGGGGTAATTGACAGATTATAAATGAAAAGAAACATAATATAGGAAATTCATGTTTCTATAGAAACTACATTTATTGAGCAGAGATCAAAAGTAATTGAAGCAATTAATTAAAATTAAGTTTTTATGGAAGTGAAGCATATATAATAGAATTATTTTCTGTTTAGGAAATTCAAATACATGTTTCACAAGAAAGTATATTACATTAGAACCAAAACTTAAGTATATGAAAAGAAATAAAGCAGATGCGCACAAGAAAAATAGAAGATAAAAAAAGAAAGAAGATGATATTTTGTACACTAAATTTGTTTAACAACCTGGGTTTATGAGTAGCATACAAAACCACTTGCTTCTATAGCAGAGCCTAAAGTATGCTTTAAATGTAATTATCTTGCGAGTGTGTAGGTTTGCCTTTGAAGTGACATGGATGGAATCAGAAAAATAGGTAGAATATTTCTGTGACTCAAGTGAAAAAAGATAGCTTCTTGAATAGGTGACTAAAAAATGTCAAATTATTCTTTCTTCCTTTTTTTTGTACCAGATATTGAATTTGTAAAATCACATTTGCTAGGCAGATGCCACGCAGCTGAGCTATATCCCTAACCTGCCTCTCTTTCTTTCTCTCTTTCTCACTCTTCCTCCCTCCTTTCCTCCTTTCTTTCCTTTCTTTCTTTCTTTCTTTCTTTCTTTCTTTCTTTCTTTCTTTCTTTCCCTTTCTCTCTCTCTTTATGTCTTCTTTCTTTTGAAATATGGTCTTGCAATGCAGTCTAGGCTGCCTAGAATTTGCTTTGCAGTTCAGGTTAGCATGGAACTCATGATCTTCCTGACTCAACCTCCCAAGTACAGGGGTTATAGGCCTGTACCATCACATCCAACAGAAATGTCAGGCTCTAAACCTAGTTTAATGGTAACACTTGAAGAGCTCCTTAATTGACATATAAATGCAATATGAAAGAAAGACAATCATACTCCGTTAGTAATTAGAATGAATGTGTTATTATAAGTTAGGAAGTGGGATTGTAAAAGAATGGGCATTCCAACACTCCTGAAAGAAAAGAAAAGATCACAAGAAAAACAAGAAAGAACCTCAAACCTGATGATCTTTGGAATGTGAGGATGACTAAGAACTCTTCAATCATTAGCAAGACAGAGATCTCTAGGGTCATTATAGGCACAGGTAGCAGCTTAGGTACTTGGAGAAGAGTTCAAAGACTTGAGGAGCCAGAAAGTTGAAAGGGTTGCCTGTATTAATCGACATTCCCAAGCATTAAAATAGGATCAGTGTTGGAAAAAAAATAATAAAAGTACAAGGGATAAACTCACAGAGAAATTTGGGGGAGTTTACGAGGGAGTTAGTTGGTGAGAGCGAACAATGAACAGAATCAGATCCTATACTCTAGTGGCACACATTCAAAAGTTACAGGTTTATCAGAGAATAGAGGGAGAATAATTGCAAACTAACAGCAAAGTATGAGAAATTCCTGTCTCCATCTGTAGTCTGTCCGGGGCCCTCTGACTCTGAGGAGCACTGGGGGGAAAATGAAGCAGCCTCTGCCTGAGAGTGTTTCCAAGAACAGGTTTCTGTGACGATGAGGATGCAAAGGGGCAGTTTAGAGACCTTGAAGACACAAGAGACTTCTCTGATGATTGGCTGTAAATTCAGGAGGGCAGAGGGAGGTTTGGGTATATTTATGTTAAAATATGACTTCAACAGATCTCACCGGAAGTCCTAAGTGGATAATTTGACAGAAATCTGTGCAGGGATAATGGCAGGAGCATGGGAAAGGTCCAGCATCCATCCACAGAAGAATGGAAAAGGTAGACATGTAGAAGATGACATTTGTGGCTGTGCAGAGCTCCGTGACATTTAGAGTACAGTGGCTAGTATACTATGTGAGGGGTGTTTGAGGCTTTCTTGTGTTGAATAACAAAAACGTATGCTCACTGGACAAAAATTAAAAGTTGAGGTGTCAGTGGGGGCAAAGAGTTGGAGATTTAGGTCCACTATGTGATTTTGTTTGGCTTTAAACCAAATATTGACACATGATAGTTTTACACACTTGCGGAGTACATTGTGGGCTTTTGTACAAGTATACATCGTGTATTGATAAACTCAAGATAATTAGGCTGTCCATAATTTCAAGATTTTATATTTTTTATTGATTTTTATGATAAGAACATTAAAAAGATAAATGCTGGCAGGGATGGAGTGAGTGGAAACTGCTGTGTCTTGGTGGGAATATGATATGGCACAACTACTATGAAAATCATTTGATAATGCCTCAAAAATTTAAAAATGTAACTGCTGCTCTACGATTCAGCAGCCTCACTACTGAGAATTTATTCAAAGGCTATGAAATTGACATATGGCATAGGCATTTCTGCTCCCATGTTTAGTGCTGCACTACTTACACATAATATGCTTTGGATTTTATTGACAAGAATAAACATGAGTTTTGTCTTATACCCAGGGTATGAATTGACTTTGGTATATGAGAACAGATATGGCTGTCTTAGTCTTGTCACAGGATCTGCTATAGAACATGTTGATGGATCTAAACTTCTGAAGATCCATCTGTTACACTAATGATTTAGGCTCTCTCTCTCTTTCTCTCTCTCTCTCTCTCTTTCTCTCTTTATCTCTCTCTGTTGTATATCACACAGTTTTAGATATACTCCATTAGTTGTCACTGGATATTAGTAGAAGAATTATCTTATTGTTAAAATCTAATCACACCTAGATTGAGAACATACAGGAAATTCTTTATGCTAGTAATAGAATAATTTGAATGGCCCCTCTTTTTTCACAATCATGTAATGGTCAGATGGCCTGAATGTTTACATTTCTATAGGTATCTAACATTTATATAACCTCATGAGTAATTCATATAACTAACCTTCAAAAAGTAATTCTATGTGGTAACAATCTGCAAACCATAGAAATTTTTTGCAGTTAATTATTCTATTTAGTCCAGGTGCTTTTTAATTTTACCAATACTTGAGTAATAAAAAATTATGCAATTGAAATGGACTTTTAATCTAATTCATTTAAAAGGGTATGTGGATTGGTACTCTGTCTTGGTGGAACCATAGAATTTCATTTACAAGTCAATTATCATACAACTGAGTCAGAAAATTTCATTAATTTAAGATTACCATGATAAAATCAACAATCAAAATAATACACATTTTTACTAGATTGACTGAGATTCTAAACCTTTCAACTCTAAATATTTTCTTTCATGCTGTCTCAAAGCATTATATGGCCAAAGTACTTACTAGAGAGTAATAGCCTTATTTATAATAGTCATAGTCATATTGATATTATGATTTCTTACAATCTTCAGGTTATGTATTTGTATTGAACCATTTTGAGTATAAAGCCATTCATTTTATCATTCATTCATTTTTCCTTACAATGGCATATACAAGATTCAGAGTCTTTCATTTATCAAGATTTCTTCAATGTATTAGAGATGAGGGAAAAAACAGTATCTACATTTCATAGAAAATGAAGCTTTTAGAAATTTCCTCATTTCCTGTTTCTTCCTCATTAAATGAGAATGTCAGTCTTGCAATTTTATATTGAAAGTACAATCTTACTTGGCTGCACTATTTCATAGCTAGAGAATAATTCTGTCTAAAGATGAATTATACCTTGAATCTCATCAATATAAGACTTAGATTATATAAGATTCTGGATTTGAGGACTGATTCTGGAGTGAGTTAAGACTTTTTGGGCTTTTGAATTGATTGATATATTTTGTAGATAAGAAGGACATAATCTTGGGGGAATCAGTGTAATATATTTTGGATATTTTTGTTTTTTCCAAATTCTTATATTGAAATCCTAACACCAATGGTACAGCATCAGGGGTTGGATGATGGAAGTAATCAGGTTTAGATGAATTTATGAGAAAGAGAAGCCCTCATGATATGACTAGTGTCCTCACAGAAAAAGAAAAGAAAAACTCAGGTATGTAAGGGCAGACCTAGAAAGTGGCCTTCTGCAAACCAGGAGGAGGGTCCTTACCACACACAACTTATGCCTGATCCTGGATCTTGGATTTCTCAGTCTTTAGAATTGAGAGCAAATGTTCGTTTTTTAGGAACAGCCAATACTATACTACAGCAGTCCAGACTGATAAGAAAGGCAAGGAAATCCAAAGGGCCTAAAAGAGCTTTTGTGAATAAATGAGGACTAGAACAAAGAGTTAAAGTAATAAGAGGTAAACCTAAATAAAATTGAAGTCATAAACATCAATTGTTTAATACTGGAGACATGCAATTCCATGCAAGTTACATTTTAGTGGGTTTGAGCAGAGATTGGCATGATGTAGATTTGCAGCATCACAGAAGCATTCTAGCTGTGTTGGCTAAAGTATAGGTGGTGATAAAAGAAGGTGACACCCAACAGTTGAGTTTCAAAATGACATTATTTGGACCAGAGTGAGCAAGATGGATAATGAAAAGGAGTAGAAGCCAAAGAACTTCCTGATGCATTGACTGTTCTATCAGAAAAACAAACATCAAGAATGACTGACTTAAGCACTTAAAGAAGAGTTATGAAAGATAATTTAGGTAGAGCAAATTTGAGAAAAAGAGATTTGGGCTCGGTTTTGGACATTACGATCTCAGCATGCTTGTTGGGCAGCCATATGGAGATGATGATTATAGAGTTAGATAATTCTGTTGGAAAGCTTTGGTTTAAGAAAAATATTTGGAAGCTGTAGAACTGAATAGCTTCTCAAAGTCAATTCTACTTTACTTAGTGAGGTGAGTGTAGAAAATTCAAATATGATGCTTTATTTGAACAAGGAAAGTTTCCTGAAGTGAATAAGTGATATTGTTTTTATATTAAAATCACTTCAAGGAAATTTTTACAGACCATTTCCATGAAACTGTATTATAAAATGAGACAAAGAGCTTTTCCATAGTAAAATAATTTCTAATTATTTTTTTTTGCAAAAATGCTATTATTTAGTTGCATGATACATGATTTCTTCAACAGTGAGCCTAACCTATAAATAATTTGTCCTTCAGGTCTTTTTTATGCAGATTTCTTAGAATCCAACCACTATCAGCTGCAAGATAAATTTTGTAAGAGTTTAATATGCATTAGTTCTAGAAAATTCTACTTACTGCTACACAAAAGCTAAAAATAATAAATAATAATATTTGCTAAACTTAGGACTCACTAGGGATATACACTTCAATAAATTAGTAAAAGTGATTTTTTAAAACTGTAACTCTTTAAATTTCCATGATAGCACCCAGAAAAAAAAAAAAGAATTTCATATGTAAGCAACAGATACTTTTAGTTTGATTCTGTAAATCCAAATATAAATAATGTGATCTTTGTGTACTAGAAATAGCCAGATCTTTTAATTAATATATACCCTGTTAAATTAACTAAGCTTTAAACGATATCACAGGAACCACTCAAAAGTGGGGTGGACAACATTGTTTCTTCTTTTACTATTTTAATAACTTGCAAGTGATGTTTCAAAACACTCTCATAATTCATCCTAATGTGATCATACAATATAGGGCACATTTTCAAAGAATTTGCTTTAAAAATGAAGCTGTTTAGTATGTAATTTCTTCTAACATGGAAGCCAATTTTACTTTTTTATATGTTCCAAATGCTATACTTTTCACTCAGAGAAAGACTCAGATTGTGTAAGTATTCTTCTTAATCTCTGCATTTAAATAAAAGAAAATGTTACGATATGATATTTCAACTCAATTCTGCTTCACAGATTATTTAAATAAAACACATTTGAGACACAAGTCCATTAATTAAAACACTTTAATTAAAACACTTTATTGAAAGTTTTATTTGTTTTTACATTAAACATCAAATTCCATCTTGTGAAACATTGTTTTTGGAATTTGAAGTACTTAATAAAATCATGTGAATAAAGATAATATTTTAGTATATGAATGTATTAGATTTTAGTAGATGTTTCGAAATGTTGCTGCTACATAGGCACATGGTTTTGCTAAAATCGCCATGTATTCCATGTATTCTTGCTTACTTTTATTGGCACATATTTTCAGGACACAATGACTACCTTTTCTCGGAGGACAACACATCCCCTCTTAGTACTTTTTCCATTCTCCCACTTCCTTCTTTCCCCCTGCCTCCATCTCTTGTCTCCTTTCTCTGTTTCTTATCATTGCTTCACGTAAACAAGACACCAGGGGATGTTTACATTTGTGTGTCTTAACAGAGTAAAGCCATAAAAATATGAAAATCAGACAGTTTCTGATTATTTTATCAGGAATTATGGCCCGAAGCAAATCAATAAGGTGGTAAATATGTCCCTTTCCCCACCCAGCCTCCTCGCTAGCAGTGCCAGCAGTGAAATCCTTCCTTCCATGAGAGACTTGTACTTGCTCTGATATGATGATTATTGGCAGAAATAAAGTTTAACTATAATACAATGGTTACTTATTTTTAGCAGCAGTTCACAAGAAGTTCTTCACTGGAGCTGAGAAAAACCAATTTGTCTTTTCTTTCGTTGTACACACTAGAAAGTAAGAATACTTTGCTTAAAAATAGAGGGTTGTAAATAGAGCAAGTTAAAGAAGAATATTTTCACTAGTCAGTGTAAAGCAGTAATTTGTAACAGTCACATGTAAAGAAGTGAACGAAATAGACAGAAAGGAAAGATAGGATCACACGGCCTTGGTTATGACATCAAAGCATGGGCAGCAGCCACAAGGTGACACCTTGCCACTGAGATGCTCTACTGTCCCCAAACACTTGGTGACTGTAAGGGGGAAGAGGAGGCTGAATAGAAGGAATTTTCTTTTCTTTAAATGCATCAGTACATTTCAAGTGTCTTTGGAAGAAATCCTGCATGCTATTTATGGGGTAAATGTGTAATTCTCTTCTCAAAAGAAGTAGCATCAAATTCTTAGTGAACATTTAGTATACTGGAATTGATTTTGAGGTCAGAGGAGGCATCTTATTTCGACCTTTCACTCTTCTCTACTCCCTCTCCCACCTGAAAAGCAAGCTTGTTAATTTATAAGCTTTGAATATTTTAATACTATTTATGATGAGATGAAAACATACTTGATTTTTTCTAAGTTCATTTAGACATTCTAAATTTACAATGTCTCTCCAAGTGAATCATCAATTTAATTTCCAATAACCTGCAATTTTGGGGGAGATTTTTGTCCAAGATCTATACATGCTAAACTCATATTGTTGGGCAGAAATCTTTGTGGACTTATTTTACATTAAAATTTTAGAGAAAAAAATTGAAATACTTATAATGTTTTGGGAGAGACTTTCACCAAAGGAAAAACCTTCCTCTTAGGAATGACACCGGAGGTAATCCTTATTGTAAGTCACGTTAGTGCAAGACATAGTGAAATTTAAACTAAGTAATGAATGCTATAGAAAATGCATTACAAAGTATTTTCCCAGATTATTTGAAGATACATCACTTTTGCACATAATTCAGTGACTGATATTTCGAAGCAAAAGGTTTTTGAAGCAATTTTTCCTATGATTTGGAGGACTTGTGCTGTTTGTAGGGCTCCGATACTTTATTCTTCATGTGTGGAATTAGACCCTGTAGTTTGGCATTAAGTTATTAAACTAAAGATGAGCACTGCTGGGCCAGCCCCAGCCACACAGAGCATTCAAGCTCAGTCTGGACTCCACAATGAGAAGTGACTCAAAAGATAAAACAAAAAATAAGTTACTGACCTAAAACTATACTTTATCTAGTTTCCTCAACGCTTTTCCCACCAATATCCAGAATATATTATGTGACAAATGATTATCATTAAATAAATTAGTAAAATATTTTAAATATCATTATACAATCAAGTTTCATGGAAGATGAAAGGTTATTGTAGGTATAAATTCTATTAATTAAATTGAAAATTTCTTAATTTTTTAACTGAAAATAGCTCTCAGTATTTTCATTACAATGTTTATTGAGGATGTAGCTCAACAGCACAAGTGCCTGCCTGGCAAATGCAAGAACCTGAGTTCCATTCCTAGTAACAAAAAAAGGAAGACTATGCTTATTTTTAAGCTTATCTATGAAATACTTGGATAAAGTGAATATTACACATATTACACATATTAGCATCATGACCATTATTTTGCAAAATACCTTTCATCATTTATTGATATATAAAAATGTGCTTCAATATTTTCTCATTAAAATATATCAATGAAATGTCAACATAATTCCAACGCTAGAGTATTAAATACAACATTTTTTTTGAAGCATACTAGTCACCTTACATTTTGTTTTACTACATTTTTCTCAGTTTTAAAATTTAAATTTCTTTATGATGATTTGTTAGGTAGGACAAGGTTGCCTGGAAGAAACAATGACTTAAACCATGATACCATGTATTTTTAATTTATATAAAACAACAACCAAAGTAAGAAATTTAAAACAACAAAAGTAGGAGATTTAGAACTTGGAAAGAGACTTCACAATATTGTAAGGGACTGGAGGATTTCTGTTTAGCTTTGCATCTAAAGCTGCAAACTTTTGGACAAAATTCCAGCATTCATACACAGATTGCAACTGGCAGGAATAGAGACAGAAAGGTAAGTGTTTTATCACACCCTCTAAGGCGATTTCTCATATGTAGGCTATATAGTTACTTCTCTCTCACTCTTATACAGCCATCTAAAGCTACAATGCTCTTTGTGTTATTTTTTAGCCATATCCATCTAGAAAGAAAATACAATGGGTATTATGGTGTTACTAAGGACTGAGTGAGAAATGTGTGGTAAATGAGTAGAAGACACTGTTAAATCGTATTTGCTAATGTTTTCTAAATTTATTATATACTGAGATTTCCATGAAACCATTTTGGATTTAACTTTGTTTATTCTTTGATATTTAAGTATACTAATATATTTGTGTATCATTTATCCATGTTTTACAGCACATGTTAAAATTAATAATCCAACAGGATTATTAGAGCTTTTGAAGTTTTCTTTGGGGCCTTGTAAACATCATTGTGCTTTCCATCTATGAGTATGAATATGAACATAAAGTGTTCACTAGGGAATAAAGGAAAGTAATCTGAAGAAGCTCATATATCTGTATTCCAGAAATTTTACATTCAATTTGATTTTGTCTCCCTTACCCACCTGATAAGTTCAACCAAGTGATCATTCACAAAGAAGCTGAAAGCTGTGTTGTTTCATAAGAGACTCGTAATGCTGACAACACTGTTAAAAATATGTTAAAGAAAGAATGTCTAAACTATAATGGATGGATTTTTTTCTCTGTCTGTCTGTATGATCATCTTTCTCTTTCTTGGCATAAGTGCCTTTATCTCTTTAGGTGTCCATCTAATCTGCAAAAAGGTGAGGACTGATAAATAATATAAGATAAAAATTATGTATAAAGTTCCAAATTCTAAACATATTTTATTTAAGAAATAACACATTATGAATTTCAATTTATGCAATTTAAAACAGTTTTGTAGCTCAAAGAATAGGTATAATATATTTTAAAATTTCAAACACAAGTATTAAGAGAAAAATAAATTGGATTGTCTGTTTCAATATTTGAGATAAGAGTATTTGATAAGAGTATTTGCCTTACTGGTCACTCGCACGATAAACTTTGAGGACACCTGCTTTACATCAAATAATTTTCATGAAAGCATTTTCTCTTATACACTTAATTTACAGTATGGAGGTCTTTGGACTCTGTTAAAGATAATACAATTTAAATAACTATTATATATTGTGAATTTAAATTCATTATATCCACGAATCATTTAATCTAAACTCAACTGAAATTTGGAAGAATGTGAGGAGAGGGATGTGTGAGTATAAAATGTTTTAGGAAATATTTGTTTATTATAAAATATGTAGTGAGGATTATATAGACAGAAAAGGTAAGAAAGTGTTTAAAATGCTTCAACCATAAAATTAATAAAAATAAACCTGTTCTTCTATGAGCTAAAATTTAAAAAAATGCTTTTCTATTTATTCCTAATTTGCAACATAACTAAGATATGGGGTCTTAAACATACTTACATAACACTTGATTCTAAAACAAGTTTGGTAAGCTATAGACAAAACACCATTAAAGTATAATGCAGAGGCAATGCATTCAAACATATCTAATGTTTTGGTAATGGTATTTCAAAAAGATTAACTTCAAATACCTGTTTTGTACTTTCAAAATGGAAGCAGGGTATTAGATTTTGTGTGTGTGTGTGCGTGTGCATGTGTGTGTGTGTGTGTGTGCATGTTTGCATGTGTCTGGGTATGGCTGTTTTGTTGATGATAATGGTGGTGGAGCACAAATAATATGTTAAGAAATAAAAAATATAAATATTTTTTTCTTAGTGCTATTTGCTTTATTCAATAAAATCTCAAATTCTAGTCAGTTCTTAGTATCTTCTATTCATAAAATATAAATTCTAATATTTTATTCTAACATCAAATATAAACATTGAAGTATATATACTTTGATAATGCACTACTATAAAGTACTATAAAGAGGCACTCATGAACCTCTGAGACAAAAGCACATTTCCCACAGCCCTCATGAACACATATAGAAAGCGAGGCCTCAGTAGGAAAATAGTTTCTGTTCACAGTCTCATACCCAGCTCTCTGTTAAGCCATGAAAATGCTTTATTCGTTTAATAAAGATTAATTGAGCACCTATTAAAAAACAAGATCTTCAGGATTTCAGAAATAAACAAGACAGAACTAAAAGTCTTTATGTTTAGAAGTTTAGAGCCTAGTGGGCTGACTTATATTTCATTAACATAAATAACTAAGTTTGAGAAATGCCAAGAAGAGATAATGAAGCATACAGAATATAGTATAGGACAGCATTAATACAAGAAATTTAATAATACTGAGACTCTTTCTTTTAGAAATTAGTTAATATTTATTGCTTAGTATAATTTCTATGTTATTTAAACAAGTCATCTTTTTTGATTTTCATGGTATTCTTGTAAAGTATAAAATACAATAAAGATTAGCATTACATAAAGTTATATTATTACATATTATAAAGTATTGACCATGATAATTGATAATTGTAAAATGTCATTTTTCATAAAAATTTTAAAAGTTCATATATTTGAAAATAAGTCCATATATTTATAAATTTTACAGTGCATTTAAACTGTGACTGCCATGTTAAAATATAAATGCTTTATTAAAATTTTTATGAAAGTTTACAAATAAATTATTTGCAAATAAAAGTGTTCTTTTGAAAAATTTATTGAGAATAGTGAAACAAATTCAAATTTTCATATGCAAAATTTTAAAATATTTTTAATTATCTTACCAGTAGAAAGACTAATATAAATAAATACCATAAGTGCAGCTGTGAAAAAGTATAAGTTATTTGCAAAAAAATAAGAAACTTGGAAATGATGCTTTATCAGACAAACTTATTATCAGAATTCAGATTGGTTCCTCAGGCTGTCTCTGCTTCAGCAGTTACAGATCTTCCAGAAAATCAATTTTCTAAGCCTCACATTTCACAATAAACTTGGATTTAGAGTAATTTAAGACTATTAGTATATAACTCCTCAAAAAATTGTTATGCCTCTTTTTGTCTAGACAATAAAATTTATTCAGGTTTATTTATATTCCTGGTTAATAAGATAACATCCACTTCATCTTCATCCTCTATCCAGAAAAATATTTCCTTGTGTTCATGGTAAAGTAAATAATGTCCCTACCTAGATGGAAGAATAAATGAGTTTATTAGCTGTCCCTTATAATATTAGAGCTTTCATGGACTCAGTGTTCTTCAGTTACGACACAGTGACGTTGTGTACCCACACCCTTATGGGACAGCTGCATCACTCCCTCAGTACATGGAGAAAAATGGAACCAATATAATCCCGAAATGCATTCTGCCCGCTGTACCTTGATTAATAAGCTGTACAAACCCGTCTTGTTTTGCTGTGAGTTTTCAAGCCAGATCTATAGAAATGTTAAAAACCTGCCTAAGAACTCTCACAACTTTGCCTTGTGGGAATTGCTAGATCAGTGGAAAGAAGCTCTTCACTAATCTTACATTACTGTCATCAGGAAACAGAAAACAAATGCAAAGAATACAAGAATGAAAGAAAATGTTTATTAAATAAAATATCATAGGTATACCATAAATATTAGCATTTTAAGAGAATGTTAAAATAGGGAACATTTTGAAAATACATAAGGAAGGGTCAGGAATATATAGCTCAGTGACATAAGAGCCTACCTGGCAATGTTCTAAGTTTGATTTTCAGTACTTAAATAAGTAAATGAATAAATAAAAATACCTAAGAAATACAAAAATGAATGAGTGGTAACAGAGATGCATGCTACATGGTAAAGACATCACCTCTTATTTGATCAAATTTATATGAAAAAAACAGAAATAAATATAATCACAAAGTTCATCAAATATTTGTCCTTGAAACTGACAAGATGAAAATATATGTTCTGCATATTTCTGTTCAATATTTTACTATAGAGCATGAGCCAAGGTGTAAAAAGCAGAAAATGACATGTTTGTAGAAAACTATGGGAAAGTAATATCATTAAACAAGAAAAATGCATAACTTTACCCATGTGTAGTGTTAACGCAAGACAACATCATTGTTCTGCAAAACAGTATTGAGGGGGAAACACTATTCAAAAGGCCACTTAGATAAATGATATGAAATATTCTTACTCCATAGACAAGTGTTGGCTTTCTCCAGTTTCAACCGAATTCTGAAACCTCAGTAGTTAGTCTGATGGAATTTTAAAGCAAAATTCTTTGTTCTCTCCTGTCAGTATAAAATTATAATGGACTGAAGACCTTACTATGTCTACGACTTGAAAAACAACCTTTGTTCTCCTTAGTAAATTTCAATGGTTCCTACTCCTGCTACTCATGGTTTGTAAAAAGATTTATAGGTAAGAAACTCTACTCTGCTAGTGTTCATCAGGAAGGGTTTTAAATTATGTTTCCTCAAATTGTCATCTGTAAACATCTAAATCCCCTCTTCCGATACACACACAGCCACACACACACACACACACACACACACACACACACACACTCATTAGCATACAACAGAAAACATCTTCTCCAATCATGAAACCCATCCCTGTCTAATTGTATCTACCTTCACCTTGGGAAACTACTTTGTCAGACTCAGTGTCAGGTCTTATCTCCTACTTAATATCACCGTCAATGAGCTAAAATTATTACACACAAACTCGTGTGATTATTAACATCAGTTTACCAGGAACTTCTTTTTGAGATTCTAAAATATAAAATCCATTGGTACAACCTTGAGACAAAAGTTCCCTACACAATATACAGTCTTGTCCACCTGTTTATTTATTCAAAGATTATTTTCTAGCTGCCAGAACAGAATAAATTAATACAATAAGATGTTCAATTACATTCATATTCCTCTGGCTAGTAGAAGAATATGCTCAGAGAATTTCAGAGCTGGTAAGATTGAAAGGATTATTGACTCTAAATCCTTTATTTCACACATGAAGTGACAAAGCCTCAAAGAAGCTAAAGGACTCTTTAAGGTTGCATAAGAAGTTAACTCTAGAGAAGATATCTTGAGGAAAAATGTCTTCTTATATCATTTCATGAATAAATGTTTACAGAATATCACTATATATAGCATTCAAAATAATTTCCCACTATCAATTAAATTAAATAATCAAGAAGTAAAATCAGGGAAAGTATTAATAATATGAAAAGGCATTTCAGTATTTAAAAGGCTTATTATGTCTTTAAAATACCTAACCTATTATGACATGTTAAAATTCATTTTCAGGTATGTTGAATTTTGAGAAACCTAAATTGTAAATGCACAAAATTTTGGATTAATTCTTACTGCCTTTCTTTTACTTGCTTTAAAGTTGAAAATTAAAAAATCCACATTTCATTTTTTTTCGATCTGCATGAAAGGACATTAACATTTCACACATCTCTCAAATCACATTTGGCAACCTATAAAACAGTGGTTATCATACAGTCAAAATTATTGGCTTGAATAATACTACTGTGGCTGCTCATGGTCTGAGAAGAGTGTACTGCAAGTCCCCCAAGGCCAACAGGATGCCTCAAACCCAGGGTGGTACTGTACCCTGTGTTTATCATGTTTTTTCCAATAAGATTTAGTTTATAAACTAGGTTCTATAACACATTAACCAAAAATTGCTGATAATAAAGAAAATATGCTACAATAAAAGTTTAATAAAATAAAATGAATGGGTTGGTCTTTATTTTAAATTTCCATTTTATATTTTACTGCCAGCAACAGCAAGTTACTGGAATCACAGAGAGCAAAACCACGAATAAGAGGAAACGAGCATCCTGACTATGCGTGCTTGTCATTTTAAAGAAAGAGGCTAGTGAGAAAAACACAAATCAGTGAAGGATAAAAAGGGAAAGGGAGAAAATGACTTCATTTGATAGAGTTTCACCCTCAACTTTTAAACAGAAAATCCTCAGATAGTATGTTTTATCTAGAGAGAGTGGACAGTATGTTGAAAGAGAATTTTTACTTAGATGCAGTTACAGGTTTAACTCACTGTTAAAATTCCCTTGTGCAACCCATACTAACTTTTTCCTTCTTTCCTTACCAAATAATGTATAATTTAATTCAGATTGTTGAAAACTTTAATAATAAATAACCATCATATTATGTAAAGGAAGAAGAGTAATAAGTACATAATATCAAAGAATAAAAGATATATTCAACTGAAGAAACATTTTAATAATTAGAAGAGAAAACACATTTTACATTAACTAAGAAAATAATTTAAGTTAACATATATAGAAATGTTTAAAATTTACTGCACATATGAATTATTAATACTAACAATTTATATTAATTTATTGACTTATATACTAATCATTAATATTTAAATGCATTAGATTCGATAATTCCTATAATATGGCATATTTTTTCAAATATGTAGAGTAAGAAATTTATTTAAACAGTTTAAAAAGTTAGCAATTTTCTCAGATGGGATTTGGAATAAAAGATTTTCCAGTAATTGAAAAGCTGATTTCTTGAATCCAGGATTCAATTTTTGTATTATATGCATGTTCATAGATTACTTAATCAATAATTTAGGTATTTGTTTTTTCTTAATGACATAATAATTGTATCTAATCACACAAATGTTGAAAGCACACTATTAATGAAACATGTACTAATGTTACATAAAACGGAATTGTTATTGTTGATATATTGTGTCAGCTTAACTAAGAGACTCCGAAGGGGGCTAGGATCCTTACTTTGTAAATATCCTCAGCCTGTAAAAGAGGCCGGCACAGACATGGTGTGAACGCTACACTTGCCCTGGGTGGTCTGCTTACAATACAAAGGAATAGAAGAGGCTTCTTTTTCCCTTTTTGTTCTCATTGCTTTGTTGTCTTCTGCCACCTTGAAGTGTTGCCCCTGTGCCACAGGACCCTGTGTTGGAGCTAACTAATCATAGACTGAAACCTCCACAAGCTGTGAACTAAACAAAACTTTCCTTCCTTAATTTGGGGCATTGGTTATTTTGTCTCAGCAATGAGAGTTTAACCAAGACAGAAATTATTTAACCAGTTTAGAAATGTCATAAGACCAAGGCTGGGAGTAAAGCTCAGCAACACAGCACCTGCATAGCAAGCACAAGATCTTGAGTTCGATTCCATGTACAAAAAAAGAGGAAAGGAAGAAACAGAGAGAGAGAGAGAGAGAACAAATGTCTTAAGACCAAGGTGTGTGTGTGTTTGGTTTGTGTGCTTGTGTGTATGTATGTGTGTATGTGTGTTTGCATGTTATTTAGAGGAAGAAAGTGAGAGAGTGACAGAGAAATATACTCTAAATTTATTCTGATAATCTGAGATTACTAAATTAAATCTCTTGGAGAATGCTTCTGCCAAAATAAATGTAATTTATGTAATATAAAAAGTGAATCCAAACACTGTAAATCCATCACACTGGGAGGCTGAGGCAAGAGAATCACAAATTCAAGCCTAGTCTTGGAAACTTTATGACTTAGTGAGACTCTATCTTAAAATTTAAAAATTTACTCAATTAAAATAAAATAAAAAAGGACGGAGGTTGCAGCTTCATACAGTCACTTAGATCAACCTTGGGCACCAAAAAAAGAAATCAAACCTTAGTTCAAAAAGTGAAAGAAGGAATCAGAGAAGGGGAGGGTAGGAAAGAAGAAGATTGTGATTGCCAATAATTCTCAAATATCATCTCAGAGAAATTGGATAGAACTCAGTGTTCATCATCTTTCTGCCATCGACATGCACAAAAGCAAAACAAAGCAGGTAAGAGTTCGATAATTGTATGTTGGTCACATTGGCCTCTGTACAGTTCTGCAGTATTTGCAAACAAAAGGGAGTTGATAGGCTCTTCTTTAGGTGGTTAAGTTTGAAGTATGGATGTTATTATGATCTAGTCCTAGTTCTCCTGTGTCAGCCACTCACGTGGTTTTGTGTAACCTCTTTTTAAAAATATGTGGAAGTCAATGAATTCTGTATAAAGAAAACAGAATAGATAAAATATAGGAAAATTTGAAAATGAGGTGAGAGATGGAGAGTGTTTTAAATTTTGCAAAGGAAAAATTAAAAGAGCTTAAGATATTTCAGACTTATAAAAGTGATGTGTTTGAAAAGATAGACTAATATTAATGAAAGAAAAGTAATGTGGTAATAATAAAAATTAAAATTTTCTCATTATAAAAACTTCAATTTTGTTTTTCTGATGATGATTAATTCCACAGAAAAATTATAGGAAGATAAAATCAATGTGCACTTACATAGAACTACTTACAATGTTTTAAAGCTAAGCTGTAATAATATGTAATTTTTGTGTACAAAGGAGTTTAACAAATTTTATTTGACTTTACTTACAGAAACTTTATTTTACATTTTTTTGTCAATGTAATGCATAGTAACAAAAAATAGTGCAACATTAACTTTTGCAATTAACGATCTACTAATGAAATGTAAATTACCTGAGTAGAGTTTTGTGAAGTAGTGCTTAAAAATTAAAATGCTAGGTCAAATGCAATTTCTTTGAAGAACTAAGAATATTGAGTCTTATAGTCAGTTGCTTGAAGAAAAACTTTTAAATTTATTGACAATACTTGTTACCTTTGTTAATAGTACAGGAATAAATGTTTAGAAATAACCCCAATATTCAATCAAGTTCTGTTTTTTTCTTTCTATGTAGTTATTGCATATTGAAGATAAGACTTGATTGAAACACTCATATGTTTAAGATCACTTTCATATTTTTATGCTTCATATTGAATACAGTGAGAGCAAATAAACCTCCAAGATGAAATTTGTACACTTCGTAGATATAAAACTATCTAATTTAATTGATGACCTCAGAACTCTGGTTAGAATTTGAAATTCTTTATAAAATAATTCAAGCCAGAAGGTGGCACCAAAAGACTCAACTTCAAACATCCTTTCATTAAAAAGTGCATATGATTATTCTATATATAGATTTCGGTGTGTAAGGAGCAAGTACTGTAGTTGAGAATTAAATAATAAAGACAATACATGTATTTTATATTTGTGTATAACAGTGGCTGGAAATAATCTTCATTTCAGATATTGCAACAAACAAATGGTTCTGAACTACATACACATTACTATCAATTTACATGTATTTCTCAACTTCTTAAAAACAAGTACTTTTAAATAGGCAAGTGATACTCTGCAGGCCATGACAAAGTATCCTGTCTTTCTCTCAATGAAATAGCTTCTTAAAACTGTGCAGTTTAATTTTCTATTATTAGTTGAATTTTGTTGGCTTTATCAATTTAGTGATAACCAAATGCTCCCTTCTGGCCAAATAATTTCCCAGGTACATCAGTGTTACCAACAATCACCCTTTTTCATTTGCTTTATTCTTGGACAATGGTTAAGATCAATACTTGGAGCTTAATTGCAAAGCATGAGTTTTAATTCTTGTTTAATTCTTGTGCCACAAAGTAGGTGTATAACTTGGGCAATTTAAATATTTCTCTTAACAGCTCTCTATCTCTGTTGCTGTCTCTTGTCTCTTATCTCTGCCTTTGTCTCTGTCTTTGTTTCTGTCTCTCTCCACCTTTAAGCTTACTTTGTGATAGGGTTGCAATAGCATGTAACTAGTTTACAAACAGTACATTTTAGGCAGTTTCTAGCAATTGTTAAACATTCCTGGAATACTGTGTGTCTACAACATTATTTTAAAATATGCTTTTCCTTCTGAAAATCTCTTTTTTTTTTTTTTTTTGAGACAGGGTCTCCCTGTGTAGTGCAAGTTGGCCTTAAACTCACTTATGTAGCCCAGGCTGACCTCAAAGTCGTAATTGGATTCTCCTGCCTGAGCCTCCTGAGTGCTGGCATTACCAGCAAGCACCACCACGCCCAGCTGAAATAAGGAGTATCTTTCAAATATCCCTTCAATCCCTTCAATTTAGTTTTCCAAGTAACAAAACTTTTTTGTTTGTTTGTTTTTTGTACCTGGGATTGAACTCACAACCTCAAGCTTGCCAGGCAGATGCTTCTGCCACTGAGCTAAATCCCCAGCCTGTTAACAAAATTTCTTGATCAGGTATCAAAAACTGGAAACATTTACTGAATAGTGGCATAATACAGAAAATAATGCTGACTTTCATCCTTTCCTCTAAATGGTCGCACAAATTTAAAAAGATATTTTAGACGATGCCTTTAAAGAACTTTTGGTTACATGTACTTGTGAACTCTTCAGTAAAAAGTGCAAAAATATACAAAAATTACTATTTATGCAATGATATTTATATGGAATAAAAATCTATCCTATTAATTTTAGGCAAAGAGTAACTAAAGCAAAAAAAGTCACACTAATGAATGTCATCCAATGAATTTTATGTTCATATGTATATAAAGATGTATGTTCATACATAGATTGTATTAGCTGATATTTAGTAGTTGCAAATGTTAGTTCATTTATGTAGGTTATAGAAGCCTAGAAATTTAAAACTGATAAGTGAGGGGAATGCTGGGAAAATGGTGAATCAACAAGCAACAAAACAAAGAGCCTCTCTGAGAGAAACAGCTCAGATGCTAGAATAAAACATCCTAGAGAACAACAGACAGAAGGAGATGGATCCTCTCGGCCCAGGAAGGGACTAAAGGGGGAAAAAAAGAAAGAACGAAAAGAAAAGAAAAATGTGTATGGAAGGCTGTAGCCAGACATGCCCAGAATGGAGCTGGTCCCATTGTATACAAGATGCTGCTGGACTTGGAATACACACAGTAAAGGTGAAGTTGGGGGTTGGTGAGCCCGAGAGCCTAGGCAGGAGGATGAGGTATAGAGGGAAGCTGCAGAGCAGGGAACAGCACCCACTCTGAGACCTGCACTGGTTCTCAGTGAGTGTGGGGAGCTGTCCTCCCTCAGGAGTGGGCGATTGGCCGCGCGACATTTTGGAATCAGGCAGGATAAGCCAGGAAGCAGAACTGCAGCAGCTTCAGTCAGCCATTTCTGGCACAAAGCAGATTGGTGAGAATTGTATGGATTGAGTCCTGCCCCAGTACGCCATCCAATAGCCAAAGAAGAGGTCTCCCTGAAGCTATCCCTAACCAGTGCCATCTGCGTGGCACACACTAACTGGTGAAGACTCCCAGTGGTTGACTGGCTCAGAAGGGAGGGCCAGCCTGCCCCTCCCCTGCTTGTACTTCAATGATCACCAGCAGACTGGGGAGGGCAGCAATCACTAGCCAGCACACTTCAGAGTAATCATAGCCAATACAGGAAGTGCCAGGGACCCCACTATCCACTTGCCTGGAAGAAACCAGAAACATGACAAGAGGAAGAAACAAAAGGAAGTTTCCAGGCCCAAACACAAACACTACTGGCCCTGAGGAGGTAAACACAGAAGAGACCAGGAGTTGTGCACTTGTGGTGTCTAAAAAAGCAGCATGTGACATAAAGAATTATCTTCATGACATTATAGCAGAACTAAAAACAGAAATTTTAATACAATGAAAGGAAGGTGTAAGAAAAATATTAAAAGAAATGCTAAGTATCGCTTAAGAAGACACAGATGGAAGAATGGAAGAGCATAGAAAAAGGAAAGAAACCTTCGATGAAGAATATAAACAAAATCTAGAATACATGAAACAGATTCAGAGACCACCAGGAAATTAAAAACTCCATTGAAACCTGGCAAACTGCTTGAAAGAAACTAAAGATACACTATCAAACCTTGTAACACGTGATCTCAAAAGGAAAGATCTCTTAAAAATAACAAGGAACAAGGAAGTAACAATACACAGGCTAGAAGATGACAAGAGAATCTATAACTTAAGAATAAAAAAGTGAGTAAATAAGCAGGGGTAAACACAAATTGAATACAAAGACTATTTGCAGAAATAATTACAGAAATATTGCAGAAATAATTTAACTACTTCCCAAGTATAAGAAAAAGGCAATGATATTCAGATATATGAGTCATACAGTTCTCCAGCCAGCTATAACCAAAATAGATCTACACCCAGACATATAATAATAGAGATCCCAGAAATTCAACACAAGAATGGAATAGTAAAAGCAGTCAGAGAAAAGGAACAGATCACCTGTAAAGAAAACCCATCAGAATTACAACAGACTTCTCAACAGAAACCATCAAATCAAGAAAAGCTTGGAGTGAAGTATTCCAAGCCCTGAAAGAAAATAACCTCCAACACAGACTGATATACCCTGCAAAACTATCTCTCAGAATTAATGGAGAAATAAGATGTTTCCATGACAAAGGGGAATTGAGAGAATTTATAACCACCAATCCAACCTTACAAAAAATACTGAAAAACATTCGAGAGAGAGAAAAAAAGACCACGTTTGAAGAACCATGGCAGAGGGGGCTCACTGAATGGGGAAGACAGTGGAATGAAGGAGAAAATTAGACAACCAATGGCAGAAATGAGGCAGAGGAGGTTGGCCATAATCTCTAACGTGGATAGCCTCGATGCACTAATAAAAAGAATCATGGTCTGAGTGGATCAGGAGATAGGGCTCATCAAAATTCTCTATATAAGAAATATATTCAACCTGAAAACTGGTTTATGGACTGAAAGTCAAAGAAGAGAAAATAATGCTCTATGTGACAGGGAACCAGAAAAAAAGTGGGGGTAGCTTGCCCATCAGCGGCAGATCGGTTGGAAAGACGTAACACTTTTATATAATGGAGAACTACTCAGCTATAAAGAAGGAAAACCTTGAGGCTCTTGTAGATAAATGGATACAACCTGAGACCAAGCTCAGGGTTAAAAAGATTCAGAATCACTTAGGTAAATAACAGGTTGCTTCCCTAATCTAAAAACTAAAGGAGTTAGTGGGATACAAAATATACAATATGCCCTGGGAGAGTGAAAGGGGAGGAACTGTCTAAATAGGGATGGTAGAGGACATTGGTAATCTTGTGTCATGATTTGTAACCCAATCTTGCTTTCATTGGTCTGTTTAGTTTGGTTATATTCTGTTACAGTTTGTCTACTTGTACTAGATTTTACGGCATAGACAGCTATTCCAAAGATAGCAGGATATATTAATGTAACCATTCTTAATTTCCTATTAACTTAATCTGAAACCCAGTATTGCTTTCACTGCCTTGTTTTGATTGATTTTATTTGAATCTGGTTTTTTTTGATAGTATCAAGTGTGAGTGTATAGACAACTACTCTGAAGACAATAAGATTCACTATGATACCCATTTTGGTTTGACTATTACCCTCTTTTGAAGTCCTATAAAGTCTCCAATTTTTTTTATTGATTTTGTTCTGTACTGCTATGTTTAATTTTATTGTATCTGATGATATGGGCAATTCTATTGAAGATAACAAGAAATATCATGGTAACCATTGTAGATCACCTTGTATTGTGGTTTTAAATTATGTACTATGTCCATCCTTTTGTTTTGAATGACCCCATTTTTTTCTCATTTGGTTTTATTCTTTTCAAAATAAAACTGATAAATTGAATATGCCATACAGAAATACAAAACACTGCTTCATTTCCTGTATCAAATTGTAGCAATTCCATACAATAAATAATGTATCTCACTATGTAACTTAGTTAAACATTAGTTGCAAAATAGTAGATAAAAATATTAAATTTTGTAATTTCTCAATCTCAATAGACAAATTTATTTGTTTTGCTTTCATAACAATAAAGGTTGATAATTTAAAAAGTAAATAAGAGACATGAACTAACCACATTTTACTCTAAAGAAATGAGGAACAATTTCCTAGGAAAAAGCATAATAACTTATAACCAAGGCAAAATATTACCATTTTCAGCCTTTCTGTGTCCTAGAAACTTTTTAACTGAACATACCTTTATTGCCATAACATAGAAAACCTACGGTCATTGTTATTACCTTAGTTATGAATCAAGTGTGTAGTCTATTCATATTTATTCTAAGGCAATAAAATCTGAATTGGTATTAATCTCATGAAGTATACAAGCTCACCTCAAATAAATGCTCTCAGCTTAAGTTGGTTTTCAAAAGCTTCTTGGAATAGTTACACAATACTGTTGTGTTCCTGTAATGCATTGCAGGAGGTATGCAGAAGAATACATAGAAATATTTAGAATACATTGTTTTCCTCATACTTTTCAGAAATAATCCAGGTTAGTTTCATAAAATCCCATTATTCAAAACTTCTCTTTATTTAACATCACTTGTTACTATAAAGTCAAACTGGTACAGAGGTTAACATGTCAGCAGCTGCCATTCTCTGCCATGCATGTCCCTTGGTTTTCAGAAAAAGGCAGGTGGTGGTGAAGTTTTTCTGATAGTTAAAATTCTTTCAGAGAAAAACATTCTTTACTTTAGGAGAGAACTTGTAAGACCCATGTGTTGTGATAGATTTCTGGAATACTGGTAAGAGATTCTTTTAAAAAGATACGCATGTTTTGTACTTACTATAATCCAGAGACTATGTCAATGTATTATGCTAATAAAAAATCCATTTTTGTGGAATGTTTCTTAGGTGTAAAAAGATGAAGTGAGTTTTGAATAAAGCATCTCATTATTATCAATCTGACTGATACTATACTTCATAGAAATATTAATTCATTTAATACACAAAATATTTGTAAATATTTATGATGATAAGGTAAGGAGCAGGCCAAGAATTTATGAACAGAATTCCTTCATATCAACATTTATGTGAATATATAACTTCCCTTTCTCTAAGTATGAATTCCTCTTTGTGGATCAGATATGTAAAGGAGACCTCAGAATACCAGCTCTCTCTCTTGCTCTCTGTTTAAAGTAGAGTTTTCTAAAGATTAAATGTACTTCTGTACATGCTATATAAATACATGACTGTAACAAAAAGAAAAAATGTCCATTATGTAATATTATTGACAGATATAACACAGTTATATTCATTATAAATCAGATAAAAGAGGTGCTTAATAATGTACATGCCTTTTTATTTCTCTTTTCAATATTTTTTAAAAATACTAATCTTGATCAGCTTTAAATAAGTTGCCAAGGACCACCGAAATCATAAATTTCTTCCATGTCAATTACCATACATACTCCAGATTTTTTATAATGAAAGCTTCTCTTTGAGTATTTTATTAAATTTACTAAAATAATTTATGTGAGACAGGCTGAATTTTAATAAAATGTTTAATGCAAAAATATAGAATATTTTCATCCCCTCAAAAGTATCACCATATCCTTTTGTTGCCTGTCCCTTACTGTACTTCTACTGTGGGATTGCAAGAAGAAAAATATCACCTGATTTAAAATAAGTATAAAATGTCTAGAACTTCATGGGGAAAAAAGTGGCTACCAACCCAGTGAAAAATGTTAAACATTATAAATCATCAGAGAAATATGAATTAAAAACAAAGCAAGAGGGCTGGGGATTTAAGCTCAGCAGCATAAGTGCCTGACTGGAAAATGTGAGGTTGTGAGTTCAATCCCCAGTACCAGAAAAAAAAAAAAATTAAAAACAAAGCAAGACATAACTTCTAAGATTTAAGAAAAATACAAAATTTTTAAACCAAACACTACCACCATGTGTGAAAACTTTTTAGTAAAATGAGATCCCAGTTGTTGACACTTTAATGTATATCTTATGCAGTTTAATTTTTGTTTATGAAACAAAAACCTACCCATATGTCCTTGATATTTCTACCTACTTTATCTTCCAGTAGATTTAGTGTTTCTTTCTTAATATGTGGATCTTTGCTCCATGTTGACTTTGGGTTAATGCATCGTGATAGTAATGGTGACTTTAGTTTAGTGCATGGGTCTAGTGTAAGTCTTCACCACATGGAAAGTGAGTTTTCCCAATACCACTTAGTAAAGAGGCTGTCTTTCCAGTGAACCTGTTTGCACCCCCTTGTCAAAGATAAGGTGGCTGAGTGTGTTTGTAATGTGTCTGTATCTTCTGTCCTGTTTCACTGAAATGATTTTTTTTTCAGTATCATGCTGATTTTATTATAGCAGTTTTGTAGTATAATTTCAAGTCAGGGATTGTGATAGCTCCTGTATGACTTCTGTTGCCTAGAATTACCCATGCTATTCTAGGTCTCTTCTGTTTGCAAATGAATTTTGGGAAAGTTTTCTCTAGATCTGTGAGGTATGCTAATGATATTTAGATTTTATTAAATCTGTATAACACTTTTGGGAACATGGCCATTTTCACAATGTTGATTCTTCCCATCTATGAGCAAGGGATATCTTTCTATTTTCTGAATTCCTCTTCATTTTCTTTTATCAGAGTCCTGTAATGTTTGATGTATAAATCTTTCATTTCCTTTGTTAATTGATTTATTAGTATTTTATAAATTTGTTGATGTTATTGTCAAAGATGTGTTTTTTTCTAGTTTGTCCATTAGTGAGTTTGTTGTTTGAGTATACGAATGCTAGTGATCTCTGAGTGTTGAGTTTGTACCTGTGGAATTTGCTTACTAACTCTAGAAGTCTGTTGGTGGAGTTTTTGTGGCCTTCTATGTAGAGTATCTTGCCATCTGGTTTAGTTTTTGTCCATTTAGTATGATGTTAGTCACTGGTTTGTCTGAGATGATTTTTATCAGATTGAAGTAAAGACCATCAAAATAAGTCACCAACAGAGTGAAAAGAAAACCCATGGATGGGGAAAAGATTTTTGCCAACTGTCCCTCAGACTAAGGACTTCTACCTGGAATTTATTAAGAATTTTAAAAAACCAGGTTCCCCAAATTTAAAGACCCAATCCAAAAATGGCCATCTGAGACAAATATATGATTCTTAGATAAAGAAATACAAGTGACAAATTAATATATGAAAGAATGTTCAACATCTTGATTATTTGAGAACTGCAAATTAAAACAACACTGAGATAACATCTCACTCCAGAAAGAATGGCTAGCAGTAAGATATCAACAAATAATAAATTCTGTGGGACCGAGGGGCTGTGGGGCAAAAGGAATGCTTCTCCATTGTTGGTAAGAGTGTAGATTGGTACAACTACTGTGGAAACCAATGTGGAGATTCCTCAAAAAAACTAGAATTGGCAGTCTCATTCAGTCCAGGTATTCACCTCTGGGTATTCCCTCCCCATAAATTGAAAATGTCATGCTACAGTAATATATGTGCACCTATGTTTACAGCAGCACAATTGTTTTTAGCTAAATCTTGGAAACAAACCAAATACACATCAACTGTGGAAAAGATAAAAAGATGCAGTGTTTTTATACAATGGAATATTACTCGACTATAAAGAAGGATAATCTTGAGATTATTACACATAAAAGGATGCAACTCATAGCTGAAATAAATCACACTTGCACATGTAAACACATATTATCTTTCTATTGCAAGAAACTGAAAGATTAAATGCTATCCAAAAGTTACAATAGATACATTGAAAGGAAAAGAAATTGCTAAAAGGGAAATCATATTGTTTGATTAATTTTGTGTGACTTTATCTAGTAAACCAAGCAGCTATTTTTAAAATTACACTATGCAATATAACAACCATTGTTAAATTCCTATCATCTTGTTTTGAAATCCTATATGACTATTGTTTTATTGTTATTGTTGCTGTTGTTTTATTTTTGTTGGCTTTTTTGTTTGTTTGTATTTTGATTTTTCTTTCTTTCTCTCCTTAAAATAAAATAAACAACATCACCAGGTGTTGGATGACATGAAACAAATATGATACAGTAATGCATTAAAATTTCAATAATTAAGCATGTTTCCTTAATTTTATCTTTATGAATTATATGTCATATTACTCCTTCTATTTGTCATATAAATACATCTATTTTGTCATTCATGATTTTGTCAACCAGAAGGAAAGCATAAAATGAATTATCATTTTCTGAAATTTAGAATTAAATTTTTTGAAAATATTTATAAACTTACAAGAAAAAAATTGCATTAATATATGTATAGAAACAGAAACATGGAAGATAGAAAGATAGATGATTGATAGATGATAGATAGGTGATAGATAGATAGATAGATAGATAGATAGGATAGATGAATGAATAATATCTAATTCCAAAAGCAAGAAAGTACAGGGTAAAATTTTGGGTTTTTCTGGTACCAGGACTCAAACTCAGAAGCTCGTGCTTGCCAGGCAGGCGCTGTGCCACTGAGCTATATCCCTGGCCCCAGGGTCAACTTTTCTTCTACATTTTTCTATATCTTCTACATTTTGATTAATTTTTGGTTTTGAAGTCCTGTGATTAATTCATAACTTTTTTACATATCATCAGACTCTGAATCTGATTTACATATTTCTATAAAAGTTATTTTTATGGCAACTCTACAGAATTCTCTGTTCACCACTTCAAAAATGCTTCAGGCCCTTCTATTGAGTCTAATTTCTGCTTTCATTATTTACTAGGCAATTTCACCTGCTAGTTAAGCCAAAAGTTTTGCTTATAATATCTGCATCTATAATTTTCACTTCACTTATAAACAATGTTTAACAAACTCTAGCTTTAATGCAAAATATAATCCTATGTGTGCTAAACAAAAATATGAACTGCTGTTTAATTTATATGCAAAAACCCTTATATTTCTTTTGTTACTGTCATTGTTACTATTGTAAAAATTAAGGCAAGGAATGAAATTATCTTACTCAGATGGAATATGTTCAAATGGGATGTTTTGGTACTTTAAGATGTAAATTTCTTTGAATAAATTAATTATGCAGTTGATCTCCAAAAAGAATCATAGAGAGTCACTAATAGCTTAGCTTTAAGGTAATAAAATACCAAAATCTATTTTCTATAAATTTTGTCCTAGTGTTAATGCTTCTAACATTCCTTTTATTGCCCATTTCTTTCGTGTAAAAATTCGGTGCTTTGGTCACTTGGTTGTATTTGACTATGAATTATCTTTTCCCCAAATAAAATGATGTATATATTTTAAAAAATCTTTATTGTACTGCTGCCTTCTAATATAACTTCATCAAAAACCATTTGCCAAAATATGCTTACAATTGTGTATTAAATTGTAGTTATTTTAACAACTCAACTGCTAATGAATTCCTCTACAACATAAATTTTAATGAAAAATAAGTCATTCACCACAATTTGATACATTGGGGACCTATACACTCTATTTTTAAATAAATAAATATATGCATAAATTGTCCTCTATGAATAATATCTCACTCTTGTTACCTGAGCAACTATTTCTAAGATAACAATATGTGATATGTTAACTAGTGTTAATTTCTATTTTTTGAAATTCTGTTTTATTTCTATCACTTTCTGTTTTGCTTTTAAAACAAAAAATTCTAAAAAATAGTAACTTTCCTGAAATATATTTTACATATCATAGAATCATTTATTTAAAATATAAAATTATTGTGTTTTGTTTTGTTTTGTTTTGCTGGGAATTGAACTTATGACCTTGTGCTTGCCAGGCACTCACTGTGCTGCTGAGCTATACCTCCTGCCCAATTTATTGATTTTTAGCACATTCTATGTTGATATTTAACACATGCTTGTCAATTTTAAAGAATTTTACCACATCAAAAATAAACTCTACATGTCCTTAATTCCAGAACCACTTGGTGGCTGAGGCAGAAGGATCACAAATTCAAGCCTAGGCTGTGAAATGAAAATTTTAGTAGACTGTGTCAAAACATTAAAAAAGAAGAAAAAGTAGGAGGAGGAGGAAGAAGAGGAGGAAGAGGAGGATAAGGAGGAGGAGGAGAAGTGCTCAGTACACTCTGGTTCCAATTACTTGTACTGAAAAAAAGAAAGAAAAAAAAAAGAAGAAACTATATATCCAGTAGTTATGAAATCTAAATCCCATCTAAAATCAGCCATGAATATATTTCTGTTGCTGTAGAAGTAAATATTTAATCTTTAATATGAAAAGAATCATATAGTGTTTTATGACTTTTTAAATTATGACTTAATAGCTTTTTGAATTAGCATTTTTTGAGGGTTCATTCAAATTGCAGCATGGTCCATTACTCATTTCTTTGAATTCCCTAATATTACTGTATTTCACTGCCTGAACATATTTCTTCATGTGATGAATACAAATACACCTACACAAATATATACACACATACACATAAGTATGAATATGTATAATATATTGATTTTTCTTCTAACTATTGATAAAATATTTAGCATGTTTCCAAATTATTATTACTTAGATCTCTGTCCCCCCCAAATGCTCATATGTCCAACAATTGGCCTTTTGAAAAGTTCTTGGATCTTGGAGGTATATTCATCTGGTGATAAATTCATAACTGGATATGCTGATAGGAGCTAGGGTCAGGTTGGATAAGATCACTGAAAGTGTGACTTGGTAGGGAGTATCTCCTCTTCCACTTCTCTCTCTCTCTCTCTCTCTCTCTCTCTCTCTCTCTGCTTCCTAGTCACTATTATATGAGCAGCTTTTCACTACCAAACCCTTCCACCATTCCTTACCCCCTTAAGGGAGTCAATTAGAGACTGAAACCCATAGGCCAAAATAAACCTCTCCTCCTTGAATTTGTAGGTGTTGGATATTGTGTACCAGTAATAGGAAAATGACTAGGACACAGGTGTTGCATATCATGTTGTTATGACTGCTAAGATACAATTTTGTCTGAAAAATGAAAAATAGTGCTATTTTTCATTCTATAATCATCTGTGTTACATATCATTGGACACGTGCAAAATGTGTATGGAGTTTCACTTTCCAATATTTTGTTTCTGATCCAATGTTCTAGGATTTGACAGGAAATTTTATGCCTCCTTTGGCATGAAATTCTAAGCCTGTATTGATATAAAATTCCATAACTGTTATGGTTTTCATCGAGGTGCCCTCAAAGCCTCATGTGTCATAGGTGGAGATTTTGGGCGATGGTTGCAGATGGGAAGTTAAGGCCCCTCGGCGGATAGTCCACTTGTGAGTTTATGACTAAGTGTGATTTTGGAGGTGAATCCTGGTTGGAGGACATGGGCCCCGGATGCACATAGCTTCTTTTCTCCTCCCTTAATCTCTCTCTTTCTCTGCTTTCTGCTACCATCTCATGAGTCGTTTCTCCTCTGCCATGACCCTCTGCTGTGCCTCTCTGCCTTTGAGCCAACAGGGAAGAGAGAATCTAGACTCTGAGACAGAAAAATGCTCAAAGTTACATAGTTGATAACTCACAAAGATTTCAAAACAGCATGTGTATCTATAGGTCATGTGATAATTACAACAAATACTCTGACCACAACTATGTTTTAATAAGAAAATACATATATATATACAAATGTACATCACAGTTGACTTACAAAGATTAGATAGCAAGAAATCAATGGAGGAGAAAAGCCAACACCTACTGAGAATTGCTCATGCTGGAATTCGGAGGACCTACCAAGTAATCAACTAGTCAGCCTTTCTGGTAAGCCATGTGAGCTACTCAGGTTCCAGGGAGAGAAAAATCAGATAACAACTCCTGTAAGCCTAGTGGCATGTGGGCTGAGAATCAAACACTGTGGCCCACACCCCCACCCCAGTAAACAACAGGCTGCTTTGGAGGAAAGGCTGAGTGGATAGCAACCAAGGTACATAAAACAATTAAATGCTTGTATTGTTTGGTTGACTTTTTAGGCCCTAGAGAATGTAAATGAGTAGTATTTGCTGAAATAAATTAGCAGAAAAAGAAAGCTTTGTACAAGAGGAACATTTAATATTTTGTTAGAAAGAAACTGTGACTATACCATTGGTGAAAATTTATGTACACTAAAGTGTTGTTTAGCTACATGAATAATAATAGGCAATATTTCTTAACTGTAATAAAATCTTATTATTTTATATTATGAAGGCCAAGAGAGATGACTGGATTTAGTAAATTAAACAATTGAATAAATCCGTGCAAATAAGAAAAAAGTTTAAACAAAGCAATGATTTACAAATATTATTATGCCCAAAGGGGAAATACTTTAGGTAATGATCATGTGTTAACTAAATTAATAGTTACAACCAATAATTTAGTGTTCATGAAGGATAGTTCAATTTGGTAGGAAAGTTTAAGATCATATGAAGTAGGAGGATTTGTACACTTAGATCAGATATGGTTAAGATAACTCACTGAATCAGTGGTCATATTTCATATCAGAGACAAAACGAGAGCTCAGAAAAGATGTTGAGAAGTCCTCATGATAAACCTGCCACTGCTATTCCTTCCTTATCAAATGGACCTTTTTTTAAATTTTAAAGTGAATAAATCCCAATAAAATGAAACAGAGTAAAGCCAACCAAAACAAAGCAGTGAAGGTTGTACAGAACTTCAAGGTAGGATAATAGGAAATCAAAAATGGCTACTATAATATGTCTCATTTTCTTCACAATAGTTATCCATTCCATGATCCATGTTAATTTAGTCAAATTAAACAACATAGAACAAAACCAATCAAAAAATAACATTGAATAAAGCAAAGCAATAAATCAGAACAGAACACAACAGTGAAAACAATATTGAATTTCAAAAACAAGACAGTAGGAAATCCCCCATATTTGCTATATTACATACTGTTCTCCTCCTAGTAGATACTGGGTCTACTGGTCTTAGGCCTGCAAAGTCAATCAAACAATACAAGGAGTCAGTTGCTTTTTGTACCTCAGTTGCTATCAACTCAACCTGTCCCAGAACCAGCTGGGTGCTTACAGTGGCGGGGTGGGGGTAGGGATCTTAATTCTACATCCATGTGCTTGTGAGCTCACTGGCTTCTGTCTTCCAGGGGCCCACATAGTTTTCTCAGCTTACTGGAAGGGCAAACTGGCTTCCTGATGTCTCAAATAGACATTTTAAATGTGCAAAGGATAATACACTATTTTTCATGCATGCTACAAAAGAATTTCAAGGAGATACTTTATGTTACAGTTTATACCTTTGCATAATTCTTGGAATAAAGACTTTTGGCCTCATATGGACTAAATTTGTTCAAAACAAGTGTCCCATTTTCTGTTAGCTGAATCAGTTTCCTTTCCATCCCTTGCTTGCATGCTCATTTATTCTAACTGCTGGGATCACAACCATGCTTAGCTCACTGATTAGAGAGACACAGAGAACAATGAAGGATAGCACACTGACCTCACACTCCCAAGAAAGGATTATCACACAGACTCAGTGTCAGCACTGCAAGAACATATTTGTTTAGTAGTTGCTGCAAAGTCTAATGCAGACATTAAGCAGTGCTGGTGGAATAGCATTCATCAAAGCTGAAATGAATTAAAACCAGAGTACTGTATAAATTCCTGCTAGAAGAAGGTATGGAGTGAAGACATGAATGATTCCCAAGGTTTACTAGCAGTTGATGGAGAGTTAGAAAACTTTTTCAAGCAGCAGACAAGTTGGAGGAGGATTTGGTGACATGCTTGACAAAGAAACAGAAGAAATTCACCATCTTCAATAAATGAGGTATTCAGAGAACTTGAGTGATCTACAGAGGATGAGGAAAATAAGAAGAAATGGGAGCAGAAGCCAGAACAGGAGTATTTTCAGTTTTCATTGCTGAGTTAAATTGCAGATTTAAAGGACAAATTATGGAGTGCAATCTCAAGGAAAAATGAAGCATGTAAGCATTTATGGATCAGGGAAAGGTCATAACATGTACTGTAATACATTTGCAAATTAGAATAAGAGAGAGAAACAACTTCTGATCTCAAAATTTTTCTAAAACTTTTGATCAAATAAATCTTCAGCTGTTGGGAATCCCAACATTATCTTCTCTTCTCAGTCAACCATGATAGTTCAGTGATTTGGTAATTTGAAGGAGATAATTCTTTTTCTGAATTATCAGAAAAGTCAGTGATGGTCTAACATATGTAACCAGGCCCAACATTCATATCACTTTGTTTCTACACCTAGGCCTGATATATCATTTCTTCACCTAGGTATGAAATATCATTTAAAAATATCACAAGAAGTATGAAGTATAGCAAGTACTGTGAGATATTTTTACAGAAAAAGAAAACATATCTATATAATTTTATTGTAGCATATTGTTAATCGCTCTATTTTATATTATTATTCATATCCTATTTTGTTCAACTTATGTATTAAATTTTATCATTGATACCTATCTGCATATATAGAATAAAGCATGCTTATGTTTCTGAGCTATATTCCTACCCCTTGCCAATTTTTATAATGTTTTGACTAAATGTTTATTAAGGATACAGTTATTTTAATTTTACAATAGAACCCATCAGTAATAACAAACTTAATTTAAATTAACGTAGCACATTATATATATATATATATATATAATACCTGCGTGAGACCATAAAATTCATTTATTACACATTTTCAGATGCGAAGAGGGTAGGAACCACAGTAAATTATTTTTGCAAAAGTGGTAAGACCCAACATGATCACAGCAAGTTTGAGCGCTGAGATGGTGTAGAAAGAAGATACATTCAGAGGTAAACAAATTTCCTGCATAAACAAAGGATTATTATCTAATTAAATGATCCCTGTGGAAAAGGAAATTAAGAATATTAACAATTTTATCTATAATTGTTTCTAGTTATTTACATAAGTACCAGATAATCTTAGGGAAATTACTCATTTAAAGTTAAATATGAGTCTCTAGTGTGATTTATGTGTCAAAACTGTGAAGCTTTTCCACTTCATTAAACAGAATGCAATATAGCAAAGAAAGAGGTAATGTCATTATTGGCCAACCCAATGTTACTTTCCACACCATGTCCAGGATATTGTATAATTCTCTGGATCATATAGTAAAAAGATATTAAAAGTTTTGATCACCAAAATTATAGTGTCATATATTCATTTTTAAAAATCTTATTTTATCTCTAATGATATGACAAATCTAGCAGATGCTATCCTTTTAAAATTTAATTTTATTAATATATTTTTGCAGTATATTCCTTCATTGGAATTCATATATTTAAATATTTCTCTAATGTCTTAAAAAGACACTATCTTGATAAAATCTATATGGCTACACTCAAAGTGAACAGTTTTTGAGATTTGTCATAATTATTTATTCACTTTTTAGATTCATTACAATCTATGTGAAAAATTTGAAATATTATATATTTTTATTTCTATATGCACCTTTATCCATTTCTATCAAACCTACTAATTTCTTCACAAACTATATATTTAATATTATAATTAGCAAAAACAGTAATAGATGACAGGAATGTGTGTAAACATATTTTATGGGAGTAGTTTAAAGAAAAGATCTAGGATTAAAATGACAATTATTATCAATGTTGGCCAGATGTGGAGAACTATAAATTTATTTTGTCCCGGAAAGAAGGGCAAATACCAATAGGTTTAACTAGTAAAAAAGTTATCAAATATGTATATCAATTAAAATACACATCCTAAATATATGCATAAATCATGTTTGGATTGGGCAACACAGCAGCTATTCCACAAACTTCTCATGGAAATTCTATCTCTATAAATCAATGATAATCTAATAACATCAAGTACATAATGCATTTGGTGCATCCAATTTACCCGGCATCTTTGTTTATCCAGACAATACATTATACAGTAGTAGTTTTTTCTCCCTCACTATTGTCACTGACAAGGAGCTCCGACTTGTTGCCCCTACCAGGCTCCCACAGAGATATATTCTATATCACTGTCCCTGGAAAATATTGTCATTCAAAATCACATAGTAACTACTGAGCATGGGATGCTTTCATCTCAAGTATTGAAATAATCAATAATTGAAGAAAAGATCTAGGATTAAAATTAAAATTATTGCTGTACCTAAATTGAGTCTTCAGTGAACATTTCTATGTTTTTGTATAACAAAACTTTCATTAGTTGTAAGTGCCTATCAGTGAAACAGAGAGATACTGACTTTTTTGATTTTGAGTGACTATGAGGCAAGATTTTAAAAAGTGACAGGAGGGGTGACAGTTGGCTAGAGGATTTAACAATTTACATGGGTAGATTCAGAAAATTATATTGTTCAAGCCAGATATATTTGGAAATCACATTTGAACTGAATATTTGATGGATATTTATTTTAATGTAAGAATCTATAACATATATTAAAGTAGGATGATTTCAATTTGTTTTTCCAGCTTTTAGATGATGCAGTTTTTTTAAAAAAGTATAATAAAAATATTATCAGGAAGATATTCCTCAAATAATAGTTTATATAGATATTGCTGGAAAAATATCTGCGTATTTCTCACATAATTCCCAGTCATTTTATTGTTCTGTATGAATGCCATTTAAACAAGGTTTGACCTATACTGTAAAAATAAATTTTAATTAATATATTTTATTATCTCCTCACAGAGCTCTGCAGACTTTAATATGATTGATAAAAGTAAATATTATTAAGTTCTGGCAATAATTTTGACAAGCCCAAGTATAGTAGTAAAACAGGAATCCCATCCATTCATGGTATCTACCTTATATGGGCATATAGTCCTCTTGATATATAATCCTTTAAAGACTTAAATAGTTATTTATCTTACAATATCTTAAGAAGTTAATCTGATACTGGTAAAATAAAAGAAAGCTGGAGGTAAAGGGAAAATAAAAGTCGAAATATACTATGTCTACATGCCAATTCCCCAGAGCGAATAATATCATTATGTACTTACATTAATAAAGGCAAAAACCAAATAATCAATAAAAATAGATTTTTAAATTAAAAAAAGAAATTGACAATTACCATTATTGAAAAATATTTTTAAGAAATTAACATTGTGGGCAGGAGCTTATTGAATTCATACAGAAAATATTCATGGTAAAAATGAAGATTATGAAAATGGTTTTCCTAAAATATTAGAGATATAAGTCTAGTGTTTAAAAAATTATGTTACCCTATAAGCTATTTGTTGTCTATTTGTTAACTTTTCCATTCATCAATATGTATTTCAACTGAAAATTCAAATCAGTATGTATCAGAGCTTTTTCTAATTCTTACTGCCTCTCGCTTCATCCCTGGAGATTCACTGCTTGTTATCCACATGACCCCTGCTGAACCTTAACAGGAATATTTGGGGAGGGCAGGAGGGAAAATGAATTTTGTGCACATCCCAAATGATGAGGTCTATTGAAGATCTGTTCCTTAAAGCACAAAGGGGAAAATGCATACCTATGACTGTAACTGGAACTGAGACATTGCTGAGTTACCCTAAGGAAAACTGTTTACTTCCCAAGGCATAAACCTACCTGGAGAGTAGCTTTGACTATGACAGGTGTTCAGTCAGGCAATTCAGGATTTGTTCTATGTCTATGCACTGTCACTAACAGGTGCCAAGATCCTTCCAACTGTTCATTCTCATCTGTAGTACTTCAACTTATATTTTTCTCAACAGGATCAATACTACAGTACCAATCACATGTTCATAATCATAATCAGGAAGAACAAGAAAAGGCAAAGAGAAAGGATGTAATAGCTAAGTGACAATTCTTCCTTAAAGACCTAGGCAATGCCTTTGAAATAGATGTTTTACTTGTGTTTGTATAGGGAGGGCAATAAGTAAAGATTCTTGTTTTGTTTTGCTTTGGTTTGAGTAGTAAACAGCTCATTCTTGTCTCTATCAGTGTACTGTTACTAAAGAGAGAGAATGGATCCTCAATAGTAGTTATCCTGTCACATTTCCTAGAGAAAGTTTCAAATAACCATGGATAAAGTCTGCTTGGAAAGTTTGGTAAGAAAGATACCATTTAATTAATATGTTCTAAAAATACTTTCAAATTCACTCATGCTAATTTTTTCCACATTTTAGTGCAAAATCATACATAATTTGTCATTCTGTGTATGCTATAAGAAATGTTCATTTTAATTCAAATCAGAATAATAGTTTCTTGAATAATGAGCAGAGCCAATTTGAAATGACCTTTTATAAAATGATTTTATATAATCAATAGTAATTTTAGGAAAATAATTGCATGTACACTCCTTACAAGAAAATGTTGAATTTAGAGTATATTGTTTAGATTTAATGTTCTCACCAAGAAAATGATAAGAAATGGATGTATTTCCCTGTAAAATAGAGGCTATTTTTACAGTTACAATTGTGAGTTTTTTTTAAATTATGTTCTATGTCTAAAATTTTTAAACCAACCCAAAGAAATATAATTGAATTTTGTATATTTCACATATTTATCCTGATTTAAATGTTGTACTTTTTGTAAAACTTATTTTATTAATTATGACTTTAAATATTATGTAGCATTTCTAGGCTTTTTATCCTATGCAATTATACTTTCTCAATATAAACACTAACCTAACTTATGAAGTACTAGAAAATTCAAGACACTGTTTTGAACATGTCTAAAGCATCTAGTAGGCAATGTAAACACGAGAATATCAGAGATGATAAGGACTGATTGTTCTCCTTCCTCAACCCCCAAGGTATACAAGGTAAAATTATATTTCCTGTACACCAACTATCCAAATATTTACAACCACCATGAATAAAATGATTTGATCTGAATGATTTGAAACGTTTGGGAGAAAAGCAATAAAGAAAGAAATTACTGATGAGAAAAGAGTGGCAAGATAGTAAAAAGAAAATAAAGAAACAAAGAGATATGGGAAGTTTTAAGTAAAATATTAATTTAACCTATATATCAAGTCTTCTTAATCTGGCATATTATTTTAAATTTACATTAGGATATCCCTAATGTAATTTGAGCTTCATAATAAACCACGGCTTAACTCTCTTTATTCTAAAATGAAATTCAAGCAAATAAAACAATGTCAAAATCTTTTTCTTTTGTATTTTCAGAATAATTCCGCAGCAATTTCAAAAGTAAGTCAAGTACCTGCTGAGGACACCGCTGACTACTAGAGCATTGAACAATGCAGCCTGAAATGCTGCCATAAGTAGTTTGCTTATTACTTAAAGAGGCAAAGAGAGAAGGAGCAACTGTAAGAATAAGAAGCTGAATATTCATTCACTTGGCTTGATCCCTCTCTGAGGCGTATTTGTGAAATCAACATCACTTCCCAGTGACATGTACAGAGCAGCTGATCGAGGCCATTGAGTGAATTCTGCACCTGCTGGGTTAATCTTGAAATGCCCATTTTGCTACCCTTTTGCTATAGCAACAAAGTATTCTACTACCTTGATAGCTGGTTCTTCATACACCCAAATCCATTGCTCTGCCTATTTTCTTCTCACTGTTTCTCACTTTTTAGTCATAGCTATTACCATTTGACTTCAACTTTTAGCTGATCAATTACAAGGATATTTTCATATCTGCCTTTTTAGTAAAGATGATAAGTGTAAAGTCTGCAGTGTGAAAGAAAGTCCCAGAAAATTAAATCCAAAGTTCACTGAAAACCTGTGCTTTCAAAAGCTCTGAATTTTTGCATGCTGTTGACTTGCTTCTCTTTGGTTTTCATTTTGGATGAAATTTTCCTCCAAGGTTTGTGATTACGCATTCCATTATAGTTTCTTCCCTGCACAAATCTGTTCACTGACATTGCAGATAGTTCATTCTAAAAGAATATGCAGACCAACGAAAATTTTCAATACAACATGAAAAAAAAATCTATGAAAATCCATAGAATTCAATAATGTTTCTTACATAACTCTGTCATTAAGGTAGGTTTTGCTGATAAGTTATATGAGTTTAGAAACAGAAATTTATACTAATTTGAAATTGATTTTATAAGTGATTTTATATGTTATTTGACTTTGAGGGAGATTAAATTTCAATTAGTAGATTCAGATACTCAATAATATTCCATTAGGCACTATTACTTTTTCTGTCTATAACTTTTAGTCTATTTTTCTTGACAAAATAGCCAATTTGTATCATATTTTTCTAAAATACTTAGGCTTATTTTTTCTGGCTAGGGAAAAAAACAGCAGCATTAACTGCTTACAATGACTGAAATATGTACACACTAAACACAGGTCATGTGCAGTCACTTGGTTTATCTGGATTTACACAGTGATTTAAAAAACTGATAGAAAATGAAATCACTCACACTTAGTATACATTAAATTCAGTGATTTTTGGAAGCACCAGTTTCTCTCCAAGAAAAGACATGACAAGAAAAACAACTGAGGTTTTTTGAGACAATGCCTTTTCTCAGTTGTTCAGAGTGGGCTACCAATAGCTCACCTGTGACTTCAAATGAAATTACTACTTCTAAAACTTCTACCCAAAAAAAGTTAAAGAATTTTTTTTTGCTTCAGAGAATTTTTAAGCAAGGCATAAGTGTTTTGAAACTTGAAAAGATCACTTGAATTACATACAACTATAGTATATTGTATAGTAATGAGAAGTTATATATATGGCATAATTCTAAGTTACTGGATATTTAATATGCATGAATTATGTACATATTTACACACAGAAATTAAACAGACTATACCAAATTTCCCTTTAAATATGCATTCACCAACAAAGCATAACTTGAAGTAACCATTGGTTAGGCCTAAGCGGTTACCTACCTGCAGTCACTGTCCTTCATTCAACATTCATACTTGCACATGGGCTTGGTGTAGTGGCTGAATGTTACAGCTTCCTTGGGGATCCTTTAAGGTTTCTTATGCCAATTACCTCTATCTTAGGAGAGTTACCCATGGGATAGTATTACAAAATTTTCCATGTGATTATAATAGTCAGCCAGGACTATTATATGCCATTATCTTATTTTATAAGTTAAATATATCACAGCCAAATTTTATTTTATCAGCATTCAACATAAGAAATTCATATGTTGGAAAATCCTTAAACAAGACAGATAGATTGAGAGGCATGAAATTCTCACACTATTGAAATCCATCCTCTCTAGGTGTCACAGAGACTTCAAAATTCAGGATTTTTTTCCACTTGGCTGAAATATTTAAGAGCTTTATTCTCAAAAAATATTTAGTAAATTTTATGGGATCATACTCAGCAGCAGATACTGAGTTATTTCTTCCATATTCTATTTTTTCTATACCATAATATTTCCTTTAAATTAAATCTTACATCTCCATTGAGACTGTGATTGTTTTTAATGCTTAGGTTGGTAAAGCTAATCTCTTAAAAGCAGCATAATGTACTAGACAGTATAGACTGCACGGGGGAGCCGTATGGAATCCGACATGCATGAAGCAGTACGGAAGTTTGCTATTGTGTAGTGCTAAATAATTTCCACAACACGTATTATTTTTGACAGTCATATAATGTGAGAAATGACCTCCCTGGAAAGGTGTAAAGGTTAAACCTATAAATATTGAAGTGCCTGCCATAGACCTTGCTGTAAAACCATGCTTTTATGCATGCATTCATGTATATAAGAAAAATTTGAACGTATACTTTCAACAGATGGTCTTTTAGTTGCCAAGAACACCATGGTGAATGAAAATGTTTTGTCTCAGCTTTCATATCGCTTGTAGTAATTTTCTTCAAAGAGATAGACCTAATAGACTCCAGAGAGATAAATTTAGATAGATTACACATGCTTGATTGGGTGAACTGGCTCACATAAGTGTGGATTTTATGAATCCCCATGATAAATCATTTGTAAAATGGAGATCTAAGGAGGACAGTAGCATGGCTTCGATCAACTTCATGGCTTCAGAAATATGCAAGCTGATAGTATAAACCTCACCCCAAAGCCAGAGGTCTGAGAAAGCAAGAATCACTGACTTAAGTCTCAAAGACCAAAGACTACAGAACCTAAAGTTTTAATGTACAGTGGAGGAGAAAAAGAGTGTCTACACTGAAGGACAGGGTGGATTTTCTCTGTCTTTTTTTTAGTGCAGACCTTCAACCAATAGGTTGGCATCGACCTATATTGAGGGAAAACTTTCCCTATGTAGTCCATTAGGTCAGTCTCTTCAGGAAAAATTCTGACAGACATAGTAAGAAGTAACACTGTCCAGATATCTAGAGAGTGCTTAACCCAATCAAATAAACATCTACATAAATTAATTTATCTAGGATCACACAGTAGAAAACTGCATTACTATTTCATAATTGTCTACTGGTGCTTAAATTTTATGGGAACACTGACATTGACTGTTACATTGAAAAAAGGAAGACAGAATAAAATGATAGTGATATTATATTAGGTAAGTTGTTTAGTGGAGCATTTGTCTAAAGGGGGACATTTAAAGAAAGAAAATGAAGCAAACAAAGTTATTACATCAATCTACAGAAGTCTTTTCAGCATGGTAAAAAGGTCTTGAATAAAATTTATATTTTCAAGAAACAATAAGCAATACACCATAATTTAGATTCATTGACTTAGAAACAGAATTTTTTTTTTATTCTAAAGAGAAGAAAAGAAAAGAGGACAGATCTAAGCAGATCAGAACAGAACAAAGTAAGCAACACAGCACTTCACAACAAGACAATTGGATATTAACAGTAGCTTTCAGAATGTTTCTTTGAAATAGTTGAGCTTAGCTTTACACACAATAATGTCAAACATAACAAAATAGAATAAAACCACTCAAGAGAATGAAAGTATTGCAAGGCATTCTGGACCAAATAACCAAAGATGAACAATGGTTGCTATATTATCTCATTTTCCATAAAATTTTTGTTTATACTATCATACATATTAAAATCCAATAAGACACAACGTGATAGAACCAATGGTAATAGAAAAACAAGAGCATGATAGTACTTCAGAACAAGACGATATTAAATCAACAATGGCTGCCATATTGTCTTGCCTTCAAAGTAACTATTCATATGATCATATATATTAAGATCAAACAAAACAGAATAAACTATTCCAACCAAGAATGAAAACATAAGACTTCAAAGCAGTATAATGGTGAACCACGATTTCCATAAAATCTTCTGTACTGTTACCATTTCGTACACTAGGGAGACTATACGGTATTTATATTGGGAGTTTGATTTGTTTCACTTATTAATATGGATTAAAGTTGCATCCATTTATTTATAAATATCTCAATGTGATCATTCTTTATACCTGAGTAGTACTCCATTGTATAAAAGTACCACAATTTTTTTATCCATTCCTTGGTTGATGGGCACTTAGGTTGTTTCCAAGATTTGGCTATTACAAATTGTGCCTCTATAAACATGGGTGCACATATATCACTGTGGTAAGAAGTTTTCAGATCTTCTGGGAATATGCCTCAGAGTGGAATAGCTGGGTCAAATGGAACCTCCAACCCCAGCTTTTTGAGGAATCTCCAGATTGACCTCCACAGTGGTTGCACCAGTTTACACTCCCACCAACAGTGCAGAAAAGCTCTTTTTCCCCATAGCCTCTTCAGCATTTGTTGTTGGTAGTTTTGTTGATCCTGGCCATTCTTTCTGGAGTGAGATGGAATCTCAGTGTGGTTTTAGTTTGCATTTCTCTAATGACCAATGATGATGAACATTTTTTTCATGTATTTATTTGCCATTCGTATTTCTTCATCTGAGAACTGCATGTTCATCTTGGATGCCCATTTTGGATTGGGTCTTTGAATTTCAGGAGTCTGATTTTTTTTAATTCTTTATAAGTTCTAGACAGAAGTCCTTTGTCTGAGGGACAGATCACTAAGATTTTTTTCACAGTTTGTAGGTTTTCTTTTCACTTTGCTGGAGAATTCTTTCAACATGCGGAAACTTTTTTAATAAGATGGGATCCCAGTTTTTGATTCTGGGAAGTATTTCCCTTGCAGTTTGGTTCTTGTTCATGAATTCTCTACCTACCCTTATGTCTTCAACATTTTTACCTACTTTGTCTTGCAACAGATTTAGTGTTTCTGTTTTAATATTTAGATTTTAATCCATTTGGATTTTAGTTTAGTACATGGTGATAGTCATGGATCTGATTTTAGTTTTTGGCATAAGGATAGCCAGTTTTTCCAGCACATTTATTAAAGAGACTATCGTGCTTCCAGTGAACATTCTTGGTCCATTTATCAAAGATAAGGTGGTTGAGTGTGTCCATAGTTGTATCTTCTAGTCTATTCCATTGATCTTCAGGTCTGTTTTTATTCCATTACCATGTTGATTTTATTATAGTAGCTTTGTAGCATAACTTCAAGTCAGTGATTGTGATGCCTCCTGCTTTGGCTTTGTTGCTTAGAATTGCCTTTGCTCTTCTAGGTCTCTTCTGGTTCCAGATGAATTTTAGGAGTGATTTCTCTAGATCTACAAGGTATGTTAGTGATATTTTCATTGGGATTACATTGAATCTGTATAACAATTTTGGGAGAATGGCCATTTTCACAATATTTATTCTTCCTATCCATGAACAAGGGATGTCTTTCCATTTTCTGAGGTCCTGTTTGATTTCTTTTTTCAGGGTATTATAATTTTCCCTGAACAACACTTTTACATCTTTCATTAGATTAATTCCTACGTATTTCATTTTTTTGTATGCTAGTGTGAAGAGTGTGGCTTCTCTTATTTCTCTCTTGGTGATTTGTTGTTAGTGTGTAAGCTATTGATTTTTTCAGTATTTACTGTATCAAGCTACATTGCTGCATTTATTTATTATATCTAGGAGATTTTCAACGGAGGTTTGGGGGTCTTCTATGTAGAGTATCATGTCATCTGCAAATAATGATAATTTAACTTCTTCTTTTCCTATCTTTACTCCTTTTATTTATCTCTCTTGTCTAATTGTTCTGGCTAGTGTTTCCAGTACTATATTGAATAGGAGCAGTGATAAGGGACATTTTGTCTTGTGCCTGATTTCAAGGTAAAGGCTTTCAGTTTTGGGCCATTTAAAATGGCACTGACTGTTGGTTTGTCATAGATGGCCTTTATCATATTGAGGTAAAGACCATCTATTCCAATTATCTGTAAGGTTTTTATCATGAATGGGTGTTGGATCTTATCAAAAGCTTTTTCTGCACCTATAGAAATGATCATGTGATTCTTGTTTTTGGCTCTATTGATATGGTGGATTACGTTTATTGATTTACACATGTTGAACCATCTCTGCATGCCTGGGATGATCCCACTTGGTCATGGTGTATAAACTTCTTGATGATTTGCCGCATCCTGTTTGCCAATATTTTACTGAGAATTTTTACATCTATGTTCATTAGGAAAATTGGCCTGTAGTTCTCTTTTTAGTTGGCTCTTTCTCAGGTTTTGGTACTAGAGTGATATTTGCTTCCAAGAATGACTTGGGGAGAATTGCTTCTCTTTCAATTTCATTGAAGAGTTTGTTGAGTGTCAGCATTAAGTCTTCTTTGTATTTCTTGTAGAATTACTCAGTGAATCCCTCTGGGCCTGGGCTCTCCTTTGTTGGTAGGGACTTGATTATATTTCCAATTTCATTAGTAGGAATTGGGTTATTCAACAGTTTTACATCTTCTTGATCCAGCTTTAGGGTATATGTTTCTGGGAATCTGTCCATTTCTTCTGTGTTATCGAACCTATGAGAGTAGAGGCTTTCAAAATAGTTATGATGGTCTTCCATACTTCCACAGGGTCGGTAGTGATTTCTCCTTTTTCATTCTGTATTGCATGAATTTGAGTCTTTTCTTTCCTTTTTTTTAATTAAGTTGGCTAGGTGCTTGCCAATTTTATTTATTCTTTCAAAGAACCAACTCTTTGATTCATTGATTCTTTGAATTGTTTTCTTAGTCTCTATTGCATAATTTCTTCTCTGATCTTTATAATTTATTCCCTTCTTTTGGCTTTGGGCTTGGCTTGCTCTTCTTTTTCTAGATGTTTCAGGTGTAATATCAGGTTTATTCTGTTTTCCTAAAGTGGGAACTCAGTGCAATACATTTTCCTCTGAGGACCACTTTCATTGTATCCCACAGGTTCTGGTAAGTTGTATTTGTATTTTTGTTTGCTTGTAGATATTGTTTAATTTCTTCTTTAATTTCCTCTGTGACCCACTGATTGCTCAAGAATGTATTATTTAATTTCCATGTGTTTGTGGTGTTTTTGCAGTTACTTTTATCATTAATTTCCAGTTTCATGGTGCTATGATCTGATAACATGCATGGGATAATTTCAATTCTTTTGCATTTACTTAAATATGTTCTGTGGGTTAGTATATGGTCTATTTTAGAGAATGTCCCATGTACTGCTGAGAAGAATATATATTCTGATGTCACTGGATGGAACACTCTGTATAGGTCTATCAAATCCATTTGTTCATAGGTGTGATTCAGTTCTGTTATTTCTTTGCTGATTTTCTGTCTAGTTGATCTATCCCTTTGTGTCAATAGTGTGGTAAGTTCTCCTGTTATAATTGTGTTATTGCCTATTTGATTTTTCATTTCTGTTAATACTTGCTCGGTGTAGTTGGGTACTCTAGAATTTGGTGTATATATATTTAAGATTGTTATCTCTTCCTCTTGCAGTTTTCCCTTAACTAGTATGAAGTGATCTTCTTTATCTCTTTGGACTATTATTGGTTTGAAGTTCACATGGTCTGCAAACAGAATAGCTACCCTCACTTTTTTTGAATTCCTGTTTCATGGAGTACTGTTTTCCATTCTTTGACTTTTAGATTATGAGCTTCTTTTTGGGTCAGATGGATATCTTGCAGACAGCATATGGTTGGATGTTGTTTCTTGATCCATTCTGCCAGTCTGTTTCTTTTAAATGGTGAATTGAGGCCATTTACATTACTGGTTATAACTGTCATATATTGGTTTATTTTTGACCTGTTATCTTTCTGATGTTGTCTCTTTACTTTCCATTCTGTTTAATTGTCTACCTTGCTTAGTGGTTTTTTCCTATGTGTATCTAGAATGTCTTTCAGTATCTTTGTAGGTTTGGTTTGGTGATCACGAAGTTCTTCAGCTTTTATTTTTCACGAAAGTATCTTATTTCTCCATCCATTTTGAAGGACAGTTTTGCAGGGTACATCAGTCTGGATTTGAAGTCATTTTCCTTTAAGATCTGAAAAACTTCACTCCATGCTCTTCTCGACTTCATTGTTTGTGTTGAGAAGTCTGATGTGAGTTTGATAGGTTTTCCTTTATAGGTGACCTTTCTTTTCTAACAGCTTTTAATATTCTGTTTTTATGTTGGATTTCTGGGATGGTGATTATTATATGTCTGGGTGTAGTTTTGTTTTAGTTATGGCTATTTGAAATTCTATATGCCTCACTAACCCACACATCAGTTTCCATACTCATGTTTGGGAAGTTTTCAGCTATTACATCTGTAAATAGCCTCTTCATATCATTTGTGTTGTCCCCTTCTTTTTCTTTTATCCTTATTAATCTTATATTGTTTTTCTTTGCATTATCTTGCAGCTGTTGAATTGTCATTTCCTGATTTCTTGTTATTTTTAGAAGATCTTTCCTTTCCTGTTCACCGGTTGCAATCTTATCTTCAAGGTCTGAGATTCTATCTTCATTTTTGTTGAGGTGGTTTTTGCAACTTTCATTAGAGTTTTTGATTTCCTGTATATCTCTTTGAATCTGCTTAATGCATTCTATTTGTCTCTTAAACTGTTCATTCAGGGATTCTATCATTTTTGCTTTGTTCCTCTAATTTTTTAGCTGTGCCTTCATTTGATGCATTCAGTATTTCTTTCACTACTTTTATCATTTCTTCTTTTACCTGGGAGAATATTTCTGACTTGAGTTCCCTCATATCTTCCGGTACTTGCTTCTTTATTTCAGTTGATATCATTTCAGGCATTTCAGGTGTATGTGTAGTATTTTCTTCTATGTACATGGCTCCTAGGTTTTCTTGGGATGGGCCAGAGTTTTGAAATTGCATTTTGGTCTTTCTTTTTGTCATTTTCCTATATTTCTGTGTTTCTAGTGATTTTCCCAATCTTTCCCTGAATGTGTTGGAAATCACCTCCTGAGCCCTCTGCTACTGGGACTCACTTCGGTTTGGCTCCCCTTGTGTGGTGGGCCTGGCTCCCCTGGTTAAATGAAGGTCACTGGGCACTGTCCACTCAAGCCTGCAGAACCTCTGGAGCCTAGTCCAGTGATCTAAGGGGACTGGCCAGGCACCCAGCTGCTGGGACTCATGGTTCCAAACTTTTCCAGGCCTGCCCTGTTGAGCTGCACCTCACTTCTTGGCACTGCACTAGTTTGGCTCCCCTTTCAGCTATCCTGGCGCCCCTGGTTGAATGAAGGTCACTGGGCTCAGTCCACTCAAGCTTGTGGAACCTCTGGAGCCTAGTCCAATGTCCTAAGAGGGCTGGTCAGCACCCAGCCACCAGGATTGATGGTCCCAAACTTTTCAGGGCCTGCCCTGGTTAGCTGCAACTCACCTTGTGGTGCTGTGCTGGCTTGGTTCCCCTTTTGGTGGGCCTGGCTCCCCTGGTTGAATGAAGGTTGCTGGGCACAGTCCACTCAAGCCCACAAAACCTCTGGAGTCTAGTCCAGTGACCTAAGAGCTAGAAACAGAATTTTAAGAAATTGGAAAAACATATGTGAAATTTATGTGAGATTATAATAAATATTAGTAATGAGCAGAAAGATGGCCCTTAAATTTCCAAATCATACTACTATTAATGTGCCATACTATGTTTCTTGGCATGATTAAAATTTCAGATGTAATTAAGCTAGATAATCAGATGAACTTAAAATAAGATTCCCATGGATTATCTGAGTAGTTTAAATGCTGTCATATTAAAGTTTTTAAAACATAAAAGGAGGTAAAGAATGGTTAGTGTCAAGATGACTAATCATTGATGGTATTGAGGATGAAAGTCCACCCAGGAATGTTTTTTCTGGAAGTCCAGAAAACAGAATCTACTCTAAGGTTTTCCTACAAGAATCATTGCTTTTGCCAGTCATGGTGATGCACATTTGTAATTCCAGAACTTGGGAGGTTGAGAGAGGAGGCTTTCCATGAGTTTAAGGCCAGCATGAAATACATAGAGAATTTAAGGTCAGCCTAAACTAGTAGTGAGACCCTGTCTCCCAAAAAATAAAACAAACAAACAAAATATTATTAATTTGCTCACATCTTGATTTTATCTCAGTAAAATCCATTTCAGACTTTTGACCTCCAGAATGTAGGATTATAAACTTGTATTGGGTCACCCAGTGTGTACTAATTTATAACAGCAATGTGAACTTAATAAAATGTGATAAAGGTATCTTGGGTGAAGCCACACAAGAGTGAATCTATTTATCTGACACTACAAACCATTCAGGGACTGCTATGTATTGAAAAAGCACAAGAAGAAGTAAAGTTGGAGCAGAGAAGTCACCCCAGTGGATATTACTATAGGTCAGGCCAAAGTACACAGTGACATGGGCTGAACTAGTGCAAGTTAAGAGGAAAGTCATATTCAGGATATATTTTAATAAAAAGCAAGAAAATTTGCTAATGAATTTGATGCAAAGGATCAAAAACAATTAAATATATACAAAATGTTTGCTTTGATCAGTGGGATGAAGGATGAAGTTATTTACCAAGATAAATGGGAAACAGCACCTTTTCTGTAGATGATGGACACATAGCACAGGCACAGATATCATTCATGAATACAGTAAGAATATTTTGGAGACCACTTTGTGGAACCAGTAATTCCAGCCAGCAGCACACACAGGGCCAGGCTAGACCTGAGCTCCCTCCCAGAATCCCCACCTTCCTGGCACACCGCCTCACAGAACCTGGGAACTCCAGCCAGTGGGTGCAGGTGGGCCAGACTAGAACCGGGCTCCTACTGTGACTGGTGCTTCCTGGCAGACCAACTTGCAGGACCTGGGAATTCCAGTTGGTGGCATGCACAGGGTCAGGCCAGACCCAGGCTCCTTCTGCAACCCTTGCCTCCCAGCAGACCATCTTGCAGAATCTGGGAACTCCAACCAGCAGTGCTGGTGGGCCAGGCCAGAACCGGGCTCCTTTTGTGTCCCCACAGTCCCAGCCACCCACCTCAGGACCTAGGAATTCCAGTCCGCGATGAGTGCCCCCTCAGTTCCACCACTGCCATTGGGAAACCCTCCCACCTTCTGGACCTAACAATGCTGTTGATCTTTGGCTCCCACACCTCCTCCCAGAACCTTGGACTGCAGTGGATAAACTGTGCAGTATCAAGGGGAGTCTCAGTGACCCCTCATCCAGGCAGACTAGAATAGGAATAGAATTTTCCACCTTCAGTAGGTAAACAGGAGCAATAGCAAAGACCCCTCCAGAAGTAGGCATTGGCTAGCTTGTCAAGTGGGTGGGTGAGTCCTTCCTCCACACAGAGAATATCAGATAGGTCGAGCAGGATGCCAATAAAGCCTCCCCCAACCTGGAAAAAAATTAACAGGGCCTATGAGACACCCACAGACACAGTAGGGTCCCAGCTGAGACAAACAATATAAACAGGGAGATCCGGTGACTCTGAACAACCTGAAGACATAATAATAGCAGGAATTAAGGGTCAGCTGAGGAAGAATACAGGACTCACTCAACAGGCCCTGCAGGGGGAATTCAGATGGCTGGCCCACCTCTTCACTGTGGGACCCAGAAATTGGACAAACATCAACCTTACAGTAAGACCCCAAGGTCCACACTACCAACAGTTGACACTAATGGGATTGAAGCACCAAAATTAACTCAAAAGGGGAAAATGACAAAACAAAAAAGCAAAACACAATCTCAAACATCTAGTGCATCAGGAGCAAGTACAGGGGACAATGAAATATAGGACTTCAGAATTAACACACCAGAAATCTCTAAAAAGATAGCAAGTGAAATAAAAAAAAACTCCGTCAGGCCATAGAGGAAATCAAATTAGAAGTAATCTCTCATGTAAAGACAGAAATAACAACCTTAGTAAAGGAGTTGCTCAGCACAGCTAGAAAAGAAATAGATAAAAAAGTACAGGAGCATGGGAAACTGATTAAAACCTTCAATGAACAATATAGGAAAAGGCAGAATTCATGAAACAAACTCAAAGACACATCCAAGAAACAAAAATCTCTACTGAAAGCTGGCAAAACCATTTAAATGAAGCTGAGGATAGAATTTTGACCTTGAGGGCAGGATCACAATTAGCGATCATGAAAGGATAGAAATTTTAAAAATAACAAAGTAGCATCAAATGACAGTTCAGCAGCTTCAAGATGATGCCAAGAGAAACAATAGACTAATAAGGCATCAGTGAAGATACAGGAGTCAATGCAAATGACATAACTAAAATATTCACAGAAGTAATAGCAGAAAATTTCCCAAAATATGGGGAAAGAAAACTGATATGCAGATAAGTGAGGCATATAGAATGCTATACAATCACAACCAACATGAATCTACACCCAGACATATAATAATTAAGATCTCAGACATGCAGAATAAAAACAGAATATTAAAAGCTGTTAGAAAAAAGACACAACTCACCTATCAAGGAAAGCCCATTAGATTCATGGAAGACTTTTCAGCACAAACCCCTGGAGTGAGGTATTTCAAGCCCTGAAAGAAAACAACTTTCAACCCAGACTGATGTACCCAGCAAAACTTTCATTCTAATTTAATGGAGAAACAAGGTACTTCCATGAAAAAGAACAACTGAAGAAATTCATGTCCACCAAAACAAACCTAGAAAGAGTATTGAATGATGTACTAGATAGAGTTAAAAATGACCACAATCTCCAGAACAACATCAGAAAGAAACCACCAGGTAGGACAAACAATTAAACAAGGGGGAAAGTAGAAAACAAACAACTGGAACATAACGTGGGAAAGTTGAGCCAGTATATATCAGTTATATCCATAAATACAAATGGCCTCAATTTACCTATAAAAAGAAATAGACTGACAGAATGGATTAAGAAATAGGATCCCACAATATGCTGTATACAAGAAACACATGTGACCCAAAAGGATACTCATAGATTAAAAGTCAAAGGAGGGAAAACAGTATTCCATGCAACAGGAACACAGAAAAAAACAAGGGTAACTATTTTATTTTCAGACAACATGAACTTCAGACCTAAAATGATTAAAAGAGATAAAGAAGGTCACTGCATACTTGTTAGTGGAAATATTCAAGAGAAAGAACCAACAGTTATTAATATATATGCACCAAATACAGGAGCACCCAACTATATAAGATAAATACTAATGGACATAAAAAACCAAAACACAAGAACACAATGTTAACAGGGGACTATAACAGTCCACTGTCACAAAGAGATAGATCAACTAGGCAAAAAAGTCAACAAAGAAATAATAGCACTGAATTATATCTATGAGTAAAGGACTTAGTAAATGTTTACAGAGTGTTTCTCCTAAGCACATCAGAATACACATTCTTCTCATCTGCACATAGGACATTCTCCAAAATACACCATATATTATCCCATAAAATAGTCTTAAGTAACTGCAAAACTATTGAAATTATCCCATGCATAATACCTGACCATAGTGAATTGAAATTGAAAATTAATGGCAAAAGAAATTGCAAAACCTGCATAAATACATGGAAATTAAATAAAAAAACTTCTGAACAACCATTGGGCTACAGGTGAAATGAAAAGAAATAAAGCAATACATGCAATTCAATGAAAATCCAAAAAAACATAATCTGTAGGATGCAATGAAATCAGTTTTAAGAGGAAATATATAGCAATAAATTTTTACATCAAGAAAACAGAACGAGCACAAATAAACAACCTAATGCTTCATATCAAGCTTCTAGAAAAAGGAGAGCAAGTTAAAACTAAAGCTCATAGAAGAGAGGAAATTGTAAAGATTAGAGCAGAAATCAATGCAATTAAAACTAAAAAAACACAAAGAATTAATATATCAAAAAACTGTTTTTTTGAGAGACTAACCCAAATTGACAAACCTCTAGCTAACCTTATCAAGAAAAAGAAAAAAAAAAACCAAATTCATGCAATAAGGACTAAAAAGGGGAAATTACTGCAGATCCCATGAAAATTCAAAAGATCACGAATACCTACTTTGAAAATCTCTACTCACAAAGAGTGGAAAACAGAGGAAATGGACAGATTCTGGAAACCTATGAGCTACCAAAGCCCAACCAAGAAAACATAGCAATATTGAATATGCCAATATCAGCTATTGAAAATGAAAACATAATCAAAATTACCAATGAAGAAACGCCCAGGTCCTGATTGATTCAGGGCTGAATTCTACAAGAAATTGAGCGAAGATTTGATGCCAATACTTGTTAAACTCTTCAATGAAATTGAAAAGGAAACAATCCTACCTAAATCATTCCTGGAGGCAAGTATTACTCTGATAACAAAATCAAGAGACAGACCCAACCAAAAGGAGAACTATAGTCCAACCTCACTAATGAACATTGATGCAAAGATTCTCAATAAAATTCTGGCAAATAGAATGCAGCAAATTAACAAGCAGATTATACATCATGGCCAAGTGGGATTTATTCCAGGAATGCAGGGATAGTTCAACATACACAAATCAATAAATGTAATAAACCACATCAACAGAGCCAAAAACAAAAACCACACAGTCATCTCAAAAGATGCAGAAAAAGGTTTTGATAAAGTCCAACATCTGTTCATGTTAAAAACCCTTTAGAAATTCAGAATACATGGTGTCTACCTCAAACTTATAAAATCCATCTATGACAAAACAACAGCCAACATTATACTAAACGGACAAAAATTGAAAGCTTTCACTCTAAAATTAGGAACAAGATAAGGATGTCCACTCTCACCACTCCTATTCAATATAGTTCTGGAAATACTATCCAGAGCAATCAGATGAGAGAGAAATTAAAGGATGAAAGATAGGAAAGGAAGAAGTTCAATTATCACTATTTCCAGATGACATGATACTCTACATAGAAGACCCCAAAAACTCCTTAAAAGACTACTAGAGGTAATAAATTCAGCAGTGTAGCTGGATACAAAGTCAGTACTGAATAATCAATAGCATTCCTGTACACAAACAAAAAACTTACCAAGAGAGAAATTATGGAAATATCACCTTTCACGATAGCATCTAAAAATATGAAATTCTTAGGAATCAACCTAACTAAGACTGTAAAAGAACTTTATGCTAAAAATTATGCTATGCTAAAAAAGGAGATTGAAGAGAATATTAGAAATTGGAAAGATATTCCTTGCTTTTGGCTACATTGTGAAAATGGCCATACTCCCAAAACTGTTATACAGATTTAACACAATCTTAATCAGAATACCATTAACAAACCTCAAAGATCTAAAGAAAACACTCCTAAAATTCATTTGGAAACAGAAGAGACTTAGAATAGCAAAGGCAATTCTGAAAAACAAAGGCAAGGCAGCAGGCATCTCAATTTGACTTGAAACTATACTACAAAGCCCCAGTGATAAAATCAGCATGGTACTGGCAAAGAAATAGACCTGAGGATCAATGGTACAGACTAGAAGATGCAAATATAACTACTAAGACACTCAGCCACCTTGTATTTGACAAAGGGGCTAAACATATTCAGATGGAAGAAGGATAGCCTCTATAATAAATGGTGTTGGAAAAATTGGCTCTCCACATGCTGAAGATTGAAACTAGACCCATGCCTATCACCATGCAAAAAACTGAAGTCTAAATGGATCAAAGATCTAAATATTAAAACAGAAACACTAATTCTACTGGAAGACAAGGTAGGTAAGAGTCTTGGAGACATAGAGGTAGGCATAGAATTTGTGAACAAAATGCAACCTGCACAGGAAACACTTCAAAGAATCAACAAGCAGGTTCTCATATTATTGAAAAGTTTTTGCACTTCAAAATAAATCAACAGAGTGAAAAGAAAACCCACGAAATGGGAAAGAATTTTAGCCAGCAACCCCTCAGACAAAGGACTTATATCCAGAACATATAAAGAATTTAAAAAGTCAAGCCCCCAAAATTCAAAGACCCTCTCCAAAAATAGGCATCTGAGATGAACACACAGTTCTCAGATGAAGATATACAAATGGCAAATAAATACATGAAGAAATGTTCACCATCACTGGTCATCTGAGAAATGCAAATTTAAACAATATTGAGATTTCATCTCACTCCAGAAAGAATAGCTGACATTAAGAAATCAACTGATAACAAATGTTGGTGAGGCTGCATGGGAAAAAGGAACACTGCTCCACTGTTGGTGGGAGTGCAGACTGGTGCAAACACTATGGAAATCACTATGGAGATTTCTCAGAAGACTAGGATTGGAAGTTCCATTCAATCCAACTATTTCCCTCCTGAGTATTTTCCTAGAAAAACTGAAAAGGTCATGTCACAGTGATATATGTGCACCCATGTTCATAGCAGCACAATTTGTAATAGCTAAATCTTGGAAACAACCAAAATGCCCATCAACTGCAGAATGGATGAAAAAGATGTGGTATTTTTATATAATGGAATATTACTCGGCTATGAAAAAGAGTGATGCCTGATGCCTTCATAGGTAAATGGAGATAATTTGAGACTATAAATATCACATTGTGCCTCAAGTGTAAAAAGTAATAAGAAATGCAAGAATAATAAAACCCAAAATGTGTAATTGCTATTGTAAAAAAGAGAGGAAAAGTAAGTGATCTAAAGAATATAACTGTTTAAATGTGTAGGATTGATAACCATATTACTAAGTTTTTTGTTGAATCTTTGAACAGAACTGTTTGCAGTCTCACTGGTTGAATGTACAGTTCGTATGCTTTAATTTTGTAACTTGAACAACTATTTCTAAGGGGAAAATATGTAATTTATCAATTAGTGATTTCTTATTATTTATTTTTTTTGAAATTCTGTATTATTTCTACCCTTCTTTCTTTTTTTCCTCTTTAAATAAAATTTTAAAAAGAACACTTATGAAAAAGGTTGTGATGATGACTTCAGTGGTAATAAGAGAAATAATGATGCCCCTTACTTAAAAAAAAAAGTAAAAGACAGAATCTTAGCCTTCATTGAAAATCACAAATAAATATATTAAGTACCACTGTTTAACTTTTCCCTAGAAATTTTTTTTAGCTTTCTAGGAGTCCAGATTAATGATCTAAAAGAAGATTATACCAAGAGTTACTTATATAAGAATTAATTAAAAAATAAAGGGAATGTTTAAATTTTAAAAATTGTTACAATAACATTAATCTCTTTCAAAATTCAGCTCTCGCTTGGAGCCTAGTTAGCTCATCATCCCTGCCAATTTCTGAATCAGCTCTGGAAGTTTCCTATCATGAGCATGTTTAACTGTGCTTCTGTGGTTTCCTTGATGTCCTGAATCAACTTGGAATGTCTACTTTTCATGGTCATTGTGACTCTGGGGACATCCTGAAGTCACAGGGTGCCAGACCAGGTGGACACAATTGATGAGCACTCAGCACAATGTTTTTATGAACCTGTTATTATATGGAATTCAGCAGCAGCATTTGCTGTTTATGATCACCTTTCTTAAAAGGCATTTAGAAAATTAGAGAAAAAGGAATATATTACATAGTTTAATATGTCTTTTTAAAACTTTACCATTCACTGCATTTTTCATCATACTGTGTAAGGCTTTTACTATTAATTTACCTCATTAAATGTTATTTTCATACTATCTTTCATATTATTGCTTCTTAAGTAGTTGCAAATCAATTTCCACTACCATCTATAAATCTATTATACCCCCTAATATGTAGATAAACCCTACAAAGCCTGAAAATTGAGACTTCTTCAACATTTAAAAACTGAAGATAGGGTTCTGGTGGTACAGAGTGCAATGTCGCAAAGAACGTCAGATTTCTTAAATGGTTTGAATAGAATCATTGATGAAGTGAATCAATGTCTATGTATTATCTGATTTGCCCAAATAATATAAATTTAGAGTGATTCACTCACTAAAGTGTCCAATAAAGTAAATTTGGCTTACTTTCCATGTGAAAAATATCACACATGTTAAGAAGAAAACAAAGATAAAACTCTAGGTCCAAATATGAGGCTTTGTTAGGAAAAAGAAAACTTGCTTGTGTGTGAAACATTATACCCACTCTAGACATAGATAGCAAAATATGACTTACAAATATAACACAATGTGACTCAGATATAATATTGAGTTTATTAATATACCATTAATTTTATCTCTAATAAAGAAACATTATGAAACAAAGCCTTCATTATTTTTGCTTGAAGAACCACAGGGACCATATCATGAGATACCCTTGTAAAACAAAAAGCTAATTTTGTCAAAATGACATAGAAACATGGGACTTTCGGGCCCACATCTATTCTTTACAATATTCCTAATGACGAAGTATTAATTTAATCCTATGGATTTTTATTATGTTAAACAGTGAGTGATTAACAGGACAATATCACAAAAATAAAGTGCTGAAGTTTTAATATTTATTGTTTTTAAAGAAGCAGCAGAATTTTCAACATTGCCTGGTTTTTGATGTAAAAAGTTTTACAAAACACACACACACACACACACACGTAGATTCTCATATGAACAACAATAAAAAATACCAGTAGCACTTTACAAACAATAATCTCTACTTCAATGATCACACCTAAGGCAGTGTGCATACCTGAGAACAGTACATTCCATGAATACATACACCTTACTCTGATAGTGCATGTCTTTTGCTTTTCTGACCTTTCACTGTCTTGTTTTGAATAGTTTCATTCTGTTCTGTTTTGTTTGATTTTATTATGCCTGATATAGGGGGAGTTATTTTGAAGATAACAAGAGGCACTATGGTAGCCACTATTTATTTCCATTTATCTTGGTTTGAAACCTTATGTCATGTTCATTGTTTTGTTTTGATTGACTAACCTATTTTGTTTTATTTGATTTTATTATGTCTGATGGTATAAACAGCTACTTTGAAGATAATAAGAAGCATTATGGTAGCCACTCTTGTATTCCTACTGCCTTGAATTATTGTACTACTTTCATTCTTTTGGTTTTATTTTATTCTGTTTTTTTTTGTTTTGTTTGCCTGATGGTATAGGAAGTTATTCTGAAGATAGCAAGAGGCATCACTGTAGCCATTGTTGGTTTCCTGTCATCATATTTTGAAGTCTTGTATCATGTTCATTGTTTTGTTTTTATTGTCTCTATTCTGTTTTATTTCATCCAGTTTTATTCTCTTTAAAATAAAATAAAAATAATTTTTTAAAAGAAACCATTATAAGTCTTCACATCTACAAGGTCATACTTTTTATGCCGTATTTTGACCCATCACTTTTATGCAAGTCTTTTACATTCCTGTGATTACTATTTCTGCTAAGTAAAGCAGACATATGAATACTTTCATTTCAGCTAGTGCGATGTCATAATAAACACATTTTTGAATGTGGCTATTTGTGTACACATTTCACTTGCATTTCAGCCTTATGTGTTTCACAGCATTTTGCAGCTTTTTGTCTGATACAATTTCCAACACTGAATTCCATTACTGGCATTCTGTCCAATCCATTTCACAGCTTCCAAACCCTCACTATACTTTCAGAGCTAGTTCAAACATTAGATCCTCCCATTAGTTGCATGACCATTTTACAATATTTAAAGTAATCCAATATGTATGCATATTACTATTTTCTTTGGCATCCAAATCAAGGAAGAAGTCTGCATTTTCTGTGTCTATATCAGTCAATTCATCTCCATTTCTCTGTCACAGGCATTGACACATAGTCAATGTCAAAATCATCATCATCATCATCATCATCATCTGCCCACACCACTCTTCTTTTGTGAAAGCATGCATTTCACCACAATGGAGCAGCTTCATCATCCATGCATTAGTAATGTGGTGATTCTCTCTTGACCTCGTCAGAAACTTTCAAATCTGGTTTTTCATGTGCCATTATATTGAATTGGGTTAATTCTACCAGAAAAATCAATAGAAAGGCAATTTTTAAAATAAATTCTAGAGTTCTGTGGGTCCATTGGAGGCTTGGGTAAACATAGGTCAAACCAGTTAGAAGGAACATAAGATGAGTACAACATTCATTTTGCCCCTTTTGCACATATGCACACCCCTTACCATGTGTCATATTAAGTGAATAAACACATAGTTTGCTTTGTTTATTTATCAGAGAAAGGCAGGGAAATACAGAGCCAGCTACTATTATGCTAAAGTAAAAATTTATGGTAGAAAAGTAAGAGAATGGACCCCCCCTGGACCCAATGTTATCATTCTAGGTAAGCATATAGAATTTAGTTGATAATTTTTTAGTGACCTTTAACACACATATTTGATCATTTGTCTTCAAACTTTCCAATGTCTGCAGTCGAAGTCCAAGCCATCAAATATTTAGCATTATTTTTCAAAATAAGATATTTTTAATTTTTAAGAGGGAATTTCTGTCAAAAATGTCAGAGTACTTAAAATGAAAATGAGAAAAATGTATTGAACACGTTGAATAACTGAGTCTAATTCTAGATCATAACTCTAATTTTAATAATTTTAGTTTATTAGATTCGAAACTTCTCAAAAGTCACTTATTATTGACTGCATTTTTTATCTAGTAGTAGAATGAAAAAATGTAAAGCCCATATGATAGTATATGAATTAAAACTTGTGCAAATTATCACTTATTTATGTGCCAAGAAAAGTATGCAAAACCATCCTAGCCTCTACTATTTCAGTTGGCAAAACTATAATCGAATGGTTTATGTCTACTATTTTCAGTTTAGAATTTTAAATAAATAAGTATAATAAAAATTAATATAATTTAAGTCAAAGCAAAAATTTTACATTAGTGTTAAAATCTTTCTGAGCTAACATACATAAAATTAAACTTCTTTTAAAATTGGAAATATAAATTATAGCATTGAATCTGCTTTTTACATACATAAATAAATATATGAGAAATTATCATGCTCGCTGCAGAAGTGGTAGAATATAATGTAATGATAATAAGCCTATAAAAAGCTCATTTTTTATTGATACTAAGGGACTAAGAATTGTACATGAGTATACTCACACACTGTATTTTTATGATACTTTCCTTCCAAATGTGGGACAAAACAAAAAGGTAAAAATCACAATGTAGAAATGTTAAAGAGGTCTCTTGAAATTTATTACTGTCTTTCTTTTACTTGTCCAGACTACCATAATGTGCTAGCACCACGCATGGGAAGAACAGTGGGTGTGTATTTTCACATATGTTCCCAGGCTTGGAAGTCCACTATCAATGTTCTAGGAGCATTAGTTTTCTGGTAGGGGTTTACTTCCAGATTTGTACAGGCTGCTTCCTCTTAAGTCCCCTTTTGGCCTTTTTCAGTATGTGAATGTGGAGAAGGGTGTGACATCTCTGGTTACCTGTAAGATACTAATTCCACTAGATCAGAGCTTCACTTTTCCAACTTTACTTAAACTTCATTACTTCCTTATTAACCTTCCCTACAAATACACTTACAGCAGGAGCATTGGGAGCCTCAACACATACATTTTGGGGAGACACAATTTAGTTTATTGAGTTTTTCATCTTGGCTCATCAAAATTCGGTTTATGTGCATTCATAATATATTCACCTCACTCCAATGGCCTCATTATGCTTAAGACTTTTCAGCATTGATTCTGAAGTATGAAGTCAAAATCCCTTCTATGTATCTAAATCAAATATGGGTGAGACATTACAGTTCATCCTAAGTGGAACTCCTTTCCTAATTGTAAAATAAGACAAGTCATTATTTCCCAAAATATAATTATGTAACATGTGTAAGATACACTTTTCCATTTCAGTGGGCATAGATTTGAAAGGCTACAACAAACTTCCAGCACTGGTTTGAGAATGACCTGGGAGAAACATGGTGCTGCTCACTACTAACAGTGGACTCTCCAATACTGACAATAGCTTGCCACTGGTAAATAAGCAGCAAAGGCTCTAAGAAGTTTAATGTAGGGCTAAGGTCACCCTGCAGTACCCTGACACTGCTCTGTGCTCCAACTTATGCAGATTGCCCCTTCAGCCTGAAACTCAAACATTTTATCCTGTTTTTTCCTTCCTAAAATTGCAACCTAACCCTTATAAGTTATATATACTCAATCCCCTCTTTAGATACTTGCTGAAATTCATTCCAATGTCAGCCTGACCATAGATAGAGGAATAAAATCTGATCACCTCCATAGCTGCATTCTCCCTGTTGGTTCCTCATGCTCCATTATTACATGAACAAGAGTTCCCGCAAGGACAGAACTCAGATGCACAAATTCCTATAGATTTTAAGGTTCAAGAAAAATACACTCTGATCTGATTCTCTGTTGGAAATGCCACGGATAGTGCAGAACTTGTACCAGAAAAGAAGATTCATCATGAAGCCAGGAGATAGGGCAAGTTAGGCAAGTAGGGCACGGGTCCTGAATAGGTAACTTAAAATAAACTAAAAATTAGGGCCTCTGTCAGTTAACGCAGGAAAATGAACTATCAGGACTTAACAAAATGCAGGAGACAAAGAATAGGTCCTTAACCAAAGGGAAGAGACCTTGGAGAAAGTGAAAGGCAGATGAATCTGTTTGCTTTTCAGGCATCAAAAATCTACCTGCAACCAGGAACATCATGGTATTTATCACATACATTGGTTCCAAAACCTGTATAAAAACCCCCAAATCTGAACTTCCATGATGTCCGCCTTATAGAACACCACTTTCTGTCAAGTGGAGAGTTTTTCCTTTATTCTTTTTAATAAACACTCATTTGACCATTCCCCCCTGCTTGCTCTTTGTCCCCAGAAAAGGACCTAAGAGTCAGGTGGGTTCAGTTATAATTAGAATATAGGAGCATATGTCCCATATTCATTGGACTCTTGCTCTTCCCAATCAGCACCTTGACTTTTACAGTAAACACTGAACAATCCTGTAGTTCTACCTGCACTGTAACTTGGCCAGCCACTGGGAAAGGTATTGTGTTTAATTTTCAACAACCCCTATATTGTGGTTACAAGAAATACAAATTCTCTTTCAGGGAACATATGAAAATTTTCAGATCTTATCTCTAACATTTTAGCTGGGAATTAAAAATACCTGATATTACATTTTTGTTTGTCCTATTTTTTGTCTAATAACAGTATGAGGAATCAATCTTACTATGCTCGTTGATTTGGTAAAAATGTCAAAAAATTACATCCTGACTCACTCAGAACCTTGTTTTCCTAAACGTTTGATTAGATGTATACCATAGTATTAAATTGCAAATCTGTTTGTCAGATCATGGAGAGGGCTATCAATGGTTTCTTTACTGCAGATAGGGTCATCAAAGGTTTTGAAACTCCTTAGATTTACAAAGGCAACCAGAGACACAAATCAATAGAGTGAATACATCCCTAAATTTTTCTACTTCCAGAGCAACTCTTGGTAGCAAAAGCTGTAATAGTCTGCATGCTCTCCCTTGACAAAACATTATATATAGAAAAATTTAAACAGTAAGTTTTTGTCTTGCAGGTCCACAAGGTGGAATGCCCAAATTCTTTCATTTCTTTTAGTGAGGAGATCCTCAAAGGTTTTTATTTCAGTTAAGAAATTTAAATGACTTCGTATTATTCCAATATAAAAGTTATATATGGTGACTGTGTATGCTAATATAAAATATTTGTATGCAAAAACATTTTTAAATACCTCCAACATTTTGGGACTATTTAAGAAACAATTATTTTGCATTCCAGTGCTTAAACAATATCATTATTTTGCTATAATGATTTAATAATGCATACTATTTCTTGCTTGTTTTTGATGCCAGAGATTGAACTCATGACCTCACTCTTGCCAGGTGCACTGATGAGTGAAATCCCTGGCCCTGCTGCATGCTATTTCAATACATAATTTTCCTCTAATCAAGATTTGGTTTCTGGTTAGGACTATCTTCCTGGTTTGCAGACAGCTGTCTTTTTATAATACCTTCAAGCAAACTTTCCCTGGCGCATATTCATGGAGAAGGAGGAGGAGGAGAAAAGGGATAAGAGGAGGACCAGAAGGAGGAGAGAGAGAGAGAGGACAGGGAGAAGGAAGAGGAAATGGAGAAGAAAAAGTGGAAGAAGAGGGAGGGGAAATGGAAGAAGAAGAGGGAGGGGAAAAGGAAGAGGGAGCGAGGAAGGAAGGGAGAGAGAACAAGAGAGAGAGACCAAACCAGAGTAAATAAGAGAGACTCTGATGTCTTTGTTATGAGAACGCCAACCTCATCTTATCAATGTCTCCTTCATAACTACCTCCCTTTAAACTCTATTCCCAAATGAGATAAAAAGTTAATCTGTCAACATTTGTATTGAGAGAAGGGACACAATTCAATGAATAAAATTGGAAACTCAACTTAATAACTAATCTTTATGCAGCACTGTGTGCCCCAAATCTTTCTAAGCATTTTAGCAAAATTATCCATATCATTTTGGATTGATAAGACAGCTCATCTATGTGATGAATATCATCATCATCATCATCACTCCCCATTCAAAATGAGAAAAAAAAATGGTCAAAAGAGGCCTAGCATCATGTCAAACTTTATGCAATTTGTTAATTATGCAACTCAGATCTAAAGTAGTCTGTTTGGTAGCAACAAATTATAATCTAAACTATGATTTTTATTGCCTGTGGGTAATTCTGTAAAAGAGATCCTATAAATGAAAACAGAATATAAATATTTAATGGGAACATAAATGGAGATTATGATTTTCAAAGCAAGTAGATTTCAAATATTTTCCTTATGATTAAGATATTTAAGTGATTTAAAAGTTATCACAATATTAAATTTACAATATGAAAGCCGATTGGCATATTGGTGCCAAAAATTTTGTGTGATAAAAACCTTTTTTAAAAATTGACACCCTGGTAGATTTATTAAAAAATATTTTGGTTTTCTTACTACTATTTAATTATTATTACTCTTTAAATTAACATCAGGTTTACACTGAAATAAAAGCACATTATAGTCCTATATTCTTTTATCCTGTGCCTTCAAATAAAAAAAAAAGGTCTCTATATGTTTATGATAATCACCTTAACTTTGGAATACCTGTGAACTAAATGTTTCCAATAAGTAGTTCAATGATGTTATCCATGAATATTTCATGAATTTACTTATGGTTGTGAAAATATGATAGATAGTTTTATTTCTTATGACTTTCAAAGCATATTTTGACATAATTTTGGATTTATAGAGCAGTTACAAATATGGCAGCAAGTTTGCTTCAAGCTATACTGTATGGGTCAGCTTTCTAGTTGCTTTGATTAAATGCCCGACACTCACTAATTAAACAAGGAGAGATTTATTTTGGCTCACTGCTGAGGACCAACTTGATACAATATAGAGCAGGCAATAATTAATATGAATAAATTGGAACAAAAATAAATTAAGAGTCTGGCCTGGGCCTATATGACTTGTGGAGAGACCCCCGGCTGGTTTAAGGAAAGATCAATCTTTGAGCCCAGGGCCAAAGCTGAGGCTAGCAAACAGTATGTGAAGGTCTGGCCCCCAAAGGAAGATAACATGGCAGCTGAGGACTAGACTCGTGCAAATTCCTTCGAACTCAGAACTCAGTAGTACCAGTCAGCAGACAGTCAGGTTACTAGTAACCCTGACCTGTTTCTGTATATTTTTCCAAAAAATGCATTATTCCTCAATTCTTAACTTTGACCGCATTAGCAATTCACCCCTGCCACTTCCTGGAACCCACCAGCTCACCCCCCAATCATGCTGTGCACCTAATAAAGGCCAAGGACACTGCTGTCCCATTTCCTAGCCTGTCATTGGGCTTTGATCATCCCGGTGCCCCTTGCAACTAAAATATATGTTTGTTCTATGTCTTATTCTGTTGGCATACTCTGAGCGAAAGATCAGTGGTCCTAGGCCAGGGCCCTGATAACTCAGAGTTTCAGAGATATAAATCCATTGTCAGACACTCCAAGGCAGAAATTTTATGGAGAAGGATTTGGCAGAGGGAGCTGTTCACATCTCCAGGGCTGGAAAGCAGAGCACAGAGAAAGAACTCCCGAGGGAGGGTCAGGAATCAAGAGTTGTCCACACAGTCACAGCCCCATGATTCAGCCAGACAAAACTAGATTGTCGCTCTACTCATCTCCTCATTACTTTTAATCCAATAGGTTGGAAATCACTATTAACTGTCACATACACTAATTTTAAAATTATTCAAAATATCTCCTTTGTCTAAAAGGCAATCATTGCTAATAACATTCTCATATTTTGAACTATGAATTTTAGATTTGGGATGTGAAGATATCCATATTCAAAAGTGCTGTGAGCTCAGGTTCTGCCATCAGGAAAACATAAAGCTTACTCTGCTACTTCCAAGTAGTTTACAATATAGAAAATAAAGGAATGTAAAGGATATTGATGTGTGTATTTAAAAAGCTCATGCATATCAGGGACTGAAAATAACATCTGGCCAAATGCTAGATGTTCAACAAGTATTAGAAATCATTATAGTTACTGTCATGAATGTAATCAAAGACTTCTGGAAGAAGTTTTTAAAACTCTTTCATTTATCACTACTAAGCATTGAATAAAAGGACTCTGTGCTAAACCTATGTACACACACAGTGTACCAGTATGAGATGTATTTTATGATTTAAGACTCATATCTACTTTTCATATTTAATATTAATATCTATGTAATATCTTACAGTAGGTGTAGCTATTAAAATAGATATATCAATGTGTAGATGGACATGGAGATATTTTCTTTCTTCTTAGGAGTGCTGGTTTTATTGGTGGCAATTTCAGTGCTCACAGAAACTTTATGGACCAGAACTACTGCAAATAATAAGAATTGACTGAATATCTGTACAAATAAAAGCATAGGTTTTAAATATGCATGTGGTAGGGTTATTATTATTATTATTTTGCTAAAATTTCTGAGCTGGAAAAGGACTTTTGGTTATACAGCAGGTATAAATATCTAGAGCTCAGAGAGTGGGGACAAACTGGCATTCTGAAAAATCTTAAGTACAAAGTCAAGCCATTTGTATTCAATATGTTAGACAATTCAATTGTAGCATAGGTTTTGACCAAGGGAATAATGGATTGAAAGCAACATTTGAAGAGTGCTAATCGGAAGCCAGTATAGAAGTTTCCTTTCTGACAATGCAAAATGAAGATAGACTAAAGAGTATTGTTATTGCAGGTCAAATAGTTAGAAAAGATGTACCTGACAAAATTAATAGGGAAAAACTGATATACAAGCCAATTGGTGGAGATGAAGCAGTGATAAAAGTCAAAATTGTACTGAATTTGTGACCCAGAGCAAATGGAAAGTATGGCAATGCTGTTGATAGAATTGTGAATTTAGAAAGCAGAGCAGGCTGAGAAGACAGATGTAAAGCAAGACATCTGAACAGCTGGTGTTTTTCATTTTAAATGAAGGCAAAAGTAATATCATCAGGATGCAAAACACAGCTGAATTCACCAAAGTCTGGATGTGCAAAGCAGAGAAACAACAGTGGCAAACCGACCAACAAGATGAACAGCCCAATGAAGATCAATTGCACCTTGTGAGCAATGACTTAGTTAGCAGGGGTTGCCAACCCCACCAAATTACTGCTGAAGAAATTGCAATGTGCAAAGAGAATTGGCAGCTAAGAAACTTCGGAGTAGCATATGGATATGATGGGAAAGACAGTGCTTTATATTTTTTTCTTCTGATAAAGTTAAAAAATGACTAGCCACTTCATTGTAATGAGACATCTGGATGTCAAACAAACAATTTTACCTGTCCTCTTTGAGCATGATTTTCACTCTTTCCAGGGAACTACATTAAGTGGATCTGATTAGACTGGAGAGACTCCTCTCATTTTTTCTAAGAAGAACGGTGGTTGTGGAGTGTGTACAACCTCTTGTTTATAAGCAGTTTTTCTCCCAAACATGTTGTATCCCTCCCTATTTAGTAAATAAGTTTTCTCTTTCACCATGAGGTATACATCTAAATTTCCTATGGTGTCTTCCATTGCCTGCATGGTGAGAAAGTGAATGTTTATGAATGACTTCCTCTATTAGAAGGAAGGCTTTACAAAGGTAAAAGTAAGACAAATATTTTAGTCTATTTATGCTGCCATTATGGTTTGTATCTTGAAATTTCCCCAAGTCTCATTCATTCTTAAATGAGGCTTCTTTCAGATGTGGCTGCATCTAGAATGTGTGACCTTGGGATTTATTCGGTGCAATCTTAGGATAAAAGGTACTAAGATTAAGGGTGTGAGTGCTACTTTCCATAAGAGTGGGTAGCCTGGGTAATATATAAGGCATAGAAAGTGATGGTCTTCTGTACTGTTGCTTGCTTGCTTTGCTAAATAGCATGAACAGTTTCTCCTCAGTGATGTCCCTCTATCACACTACTCTAGTTTAGAGCTGACTGACTACGGATTGAAACTCTGCAAACTGTGAGCCAAATAAAGCATTATTCACTTAACTTGTGAATGTTGATTACTTTGTCTCAGCAACTGGAAAAATAATCAAAACTGTCTGCTATAATACAGTATCACCAACTCCATGACTTTAAATAGTATAAATTTAAATCTCACAATTGTGGTGCCTGGGAAATCAAGGCCCCATCAGGCTTGAAATCTGTTAAGCACTTGTGTATTTGTAGATTCTGTCTTATCACGGTTTCTTCATGTGGAGGAGGGAGTGAGAGTTTTCTGTTGGACCACTTTTATAAGAGTGTGAATTTCGGTAGTGAAGTTTCCACCAACCATGGCTGATCTGAAGGCTCTACTTCCTAACGCCACTATCTGAAGGGTTAGAATTTTGACATATAAAATTTAGAAAAACAGATATCAGACCACATCAAAGTATATACTTTCTTGATAACAGTTTATTTAGGGTCTTTCCTCTTTTATTACATATTCTCTTCTGCCATTATACTGAAATCCTGTGTTTCTATTTCCTTTTTCATTTCAGGACTTGATGGTGAGAAACTGCCTCTGCAAGCTAGAGTTTTTGGTAAATTTAGCATTCTTCTTTCTGTGAATCTGTTTTGGTGTACTACAGTTGCAAATCAGAATACATCCTGAAAAATCAGTAATTATAGAGAAGAAGGAAAAACCATAAAGCACAGAAAAACATTGTCATTCTGTGCCACAACTGTAATGAACATTTTTTCAGTTGTTTTTCGTTCAAAAGCAGTATGCCTTGGATTTTAAAATAACAACTTTTGGTTCTAGTAATGTTGGAATCATTTATTACTGAAATTTTCCTTTTCCATATATTTGTATTCAACAAGTGACTCAATCTGAATATTTTGACTTTTAATTATATAAAGATTTCAACATTAACCTTTCTTGTGTTCATCAATACTGTACTGTATATTTAGCAAGTATAATATAGTATTTTTTCACTTTATCAACTGATGGATATGAATTCTGGAAAAATATGACTACAAAAAACAACACTGGAATAAACAGCTTTCTGCCTTTCCTGGGTGTTCTTTGAAAACTATTTCCAATTTTTTTGTTTGCATTATTTCCATTATTTCTTTAAATATCCTTTGTGTCTTTTTTGCTGTCTGCTGTAGTTTATACTGGAATTGCTGCTCTCTGTGTATCAGTACATTCAATGGTGGCCCCCTGGTCTCTTCAGACCATTTCATTTTTCTTTCATTTTCCTTTCTGTTCTTGAAACTGGGTAATTTCGATTAACCAATATTCAATTCAGTGACTTATTCTTTCATTTAAAGTTTTTGAAACTTTCTAATGGATTTTTCATATCAGAGGTCATACATTTCTGCTCAAGTGTTTGCATCTGGTTCATTTCTATAATTCATAGGAGTTTATTGAAAGCCTTTTTCTTAAATTGTAGTGTTCTTTGTATTTATTTGAGGAAGTTGATTAAAAATTTTAATTAGTAAATATGTCTCTTCCTAAGGGATAGTTTTCATTCACTCTGTAAATGATTTTACTTCTTTTTATTTTATTTGCATACTTTGCAATCCTTCACTGAAAATTTGATATTTTCAATATTATACTGTGATAATTCTGGAAAAAGAGTTTTTCCTTTGCTAAATTTGTGTTTGTTGTTTGATAGTTCTATATACTTGTTCTGTGTATACTCAAAACAATTTATTCAGATTATCATTCTTAAGTGAAGGGTCTGAATCACCAAATCAGTGTTTAAATTCTTTTCTCAAGTTCCAGTTACTGAGTTATTTTAGTGCCAGAACTGTTGATTTTTCAAAATTTCAGAATGAATCCTATTTTGAGGACTTTTCATAAATCAATTAATAGATTTGAAAATGATAAAAATTATAAATTTCTTTTATTAACTGCAAACTCAAACACTGTTTTAATCTCATTCTAGATATTTTAGCAAAGCATTTTTGAATTTGTTTACTTTATGTTTGGTCTGAGATCAAATGTGTTTTCCTTTTCTGAACTCTACTAAACAAATCAACCACTTCACTACCAGTTTTCCTGGAATTTTAGGGATGTGGTTTTTCAAACAAGAATGACTCAGTTGTTTCACTAATAAAACCCAGCCACAGGTCCCCCAATGGAATGTAGCTGGCAAAAGATTAAAAGTAAGAAAAATGTGAAGTCATCGTATACAATTCTGTTCCTTCAAATACACATGGGAAGACAATATTTGACTGCTTTGTTTCATTCTTTGGCTTTTCAAAGAAATTTCTTACTATATTTAGTTTTTATAATTTTTTCTGAAAAAGAAGCAATCTTATAGGAACCCTTTGCATCATGAGTAGAAATAGAAAATTTTTGTCCTTTGAAAATGTCAGTTTTTCATTAAACAAATTGACTTTAGTGTAATAATAATGGATTTCTATGGATCTTCCAATATGAGAAAATGTCAGTTAAATGCCTTATTTTTTCAAAAAGACACTATTTTATGACTTTAAACTGTCATTGATATATTTCATGAAACAGTTGAGATATACATATATTATACATATATTATATATATATATATATATATATATATATATATATACAATTAAAATGTACCTTTTTATTATCTGTTTTTGTTCTCTGCTCTACCTTTATTGTCATATCAGTCTCCTAGTGATGTGGGATATGTTTTCAATGAATATCTGTATGACATTTGTTTACTTATCTGTGAATTAAAGGATGAAAATCCATGACAGGTAAAGTTAATGTGTTTTGCCTGCTCTACTTCCAGTGCCCAGAACATACTTTCCAAGGCAGAACAAATAAATGGCGATGTCCTTTTTGCACTCATTCAGAAAATGCTAAAATCCAATTAGGTGTAACACTCATTTTTAGCTCCAGATATGGAAAAAAGAATAAAATAATATCTTCTCAAATGAACTTCATATTCCTGATTATTTCTTTGGAATGAATAGAACAATTATCATAGATATAATAATTGTATAAAGAAATAGAAAATTATTATCATTATTAGGCAAACTGACAACAAAGTTAAACAAAAAGTATTTACTCTGACAGTAATGTACACTAAGAAAACTAAATGGAGAAACACATCCAATTTCTAAATAAAGTGTGTGGTTCATTTTTCATGTCACAAGATATTTTAGTTCATTCTTTACAATTCATTAATTATATATAATATTAAGATGCAGGGCTGAGTACAAAATAAAAGAAAATGAAGTATGTCAGTACTTTTATATTTTGAATGCTTTCTTATACATTTCAGTACAAATCTGTGTAAGCAAAATTACATCATAATCATTGCCATAAAGAAAAGAGATTGCATCATAGTCATATAAGTTTTTAAAGTGTACTCTGTAGAATGTGTACCTTTCTGTTCCATGTTAGATCACTTTGTATTTATTTTATTTTTTAATGGGTTCTATCTTACAAACTTTAGTTATGACAATTACCTTCAACAAATAAATAATACTTAGAGAAAATAGCTGAATATTATTGGGGAATGAAGAGAAAAGCTTGAATATCCTCATTTGTTGCTAATTTAGCAAAAAGCCATCTCATATGGATTTAATTAAGAGTTACACTTGCCCCATCTAAGACTCATTGAGCTATAACAGGTTTCAAAGAGCAACTGCCTGTTTTCTGAGCTAATGCAATTTTTAAATTAATGACATTCATGGATAATATATTAAATGTCTAAATTGAGCTTTTGTGGAAAAAAATTTAACATGTATATGGTTTTGTATTGAGCAGGAAAATTTATCATTATATTGTCTTTGAAAAATACAGGATAAATTACATCAAAGTAATGCAAATTTTATGATTTAAAATTCATATTTTCACATCCTCATAAATGTCAAGTAATGATTACCTGTGTCCTCAAGAGTATGGTTTCCTGTGCCTCTCTCTAGTGACTTTTCCGTGAGCTGAGGGAAATGTGTATCTTCAGGTACACTATTTCATTTGTATGACTCAAGTTAAACTGTGTCTCTAGCTGAACTCAACCTTCAGCTTTCTCAAGTTAAATAAATTATGTAACCTCTTTACATTACATTTTACATTTATAGAGATGAAAAATTATAAATACAGAGTGAGATAATTTAGCAAAACGTTAAACTATTTAAAAATTGTGATAGTCTTTGTGGTCAGCAATATATATTTTGAATATTTGTCTACCTAAAACTTCTCAAATGATTTGAAGCATCAATTAAAATATAAAATACATGATTGTTTCAATCACTATATGCCAATATCTTTTTCCTAATCAAGATAGAACAGTTGAAAGTGTTGCCTGCAGGAATGTAAGTATGTAATATTTTCATAATTTTCATAATATCTTTGATATCCACAAACTGTTGACTAAATTCCACATATTGTCTAAAAAAGAGATCATGTTCAGAGATCCAATAACTTTTAATATGTCAATTAATAAACAAAACACTTTTGATTTTAATAATCTATTATTTGATTCATTAACCCAATATTCACTTCATTTCATATAAATTTATATCTGATTTTACAGAAAACAAGTTATAAGCAATATAATGTATTTTTAATGTGTTCATAATTTTATTAATGTATAAAGCATTTATTAATTATATAACTAAAATAATAAAGTAAATTTAAGAGATTCATATTAATTATAAAATATAAAAGTCAAATTGAATTTAAAGTCAGTATGCAAAATATTTGCCCTCACTAAATTCAACGAATTAATTAATAAAGTCTATGAATGGGTTCAGTGCCACTTTCCCAGGGTGTTTTATTCCAGTCAGTACTATATATGCCTGAGCGCCTTAAAATTTGTAAGTGCCTGGATGCTGGAAACCATTATTTCCATAGAAAACAGTGATAGAACATTGATTAATTTAAACAAGTTTCTTATGATGTTTAATAACATCATTCTAAAGGGAAAAAGCTTCAATATTTTGTTGTGACGACTATTTTAGTTTTTATGAATTGTTTTGTGTATAATGAGAAACAAGACAATTACATTATTTTATGAATGAGATCTGAGATGAGGTTAATGTGTCCTACTAAGAGCAATGATGCTGTAATCTAGAGTTTTGTAAACTAACACATTATGTTGTTCTAAGGAAAAATATTATTTTAACTAAAAATGCTTCTCAATTATTCATCCAATAAGAACTTAATTCACTATGGAATTAGAAACCACAGCCAGGCTGTAGCCTGGAACCAACAGTCAAGGGATTTCACACTGCCAAATGTCTCCATATCTAACTTCTCAGGATGCATTCATTCAACTCATGACTTATTTTTAATTTAAAAGTAATAATTTGAAATTAAAGAATAAAATTAAGTTCTAAAATTTTGAAATTGTGGCATCTTTCATGTTGGAAAGACAAGATTTCCCTTGAGTTAAAAAAAAAATGCTAGAATTTTGATTTTATGCTAATAACATTAACTCTGCGAAAAATATTTGTGCATACATGTGAGATGATATGCTTGATGGTTTCCAAAATGAGATGCTTAAATGCTTAAATGAGTGTGATCAATTTGCCATCTATGTGACGTGAATTTTAGATTCTCAAGAATCTCTAATTATTAAACAAAGCCCTTGGAGGTAAGATGTTCTCACAAGTTTATAACCTGTGATAATTTCATTACTTGGCTACTAATTTCACCCAGGTAACAAGACATATTCATATTTGTATGTAATTTTCATGCAAAAGTTTCCCAACTTATTTTAGCACAATACAACCTGTAGAACACAAGGCTGAAGTGTTAACCTACTGCTTTATGTTTTTCAGTGTTGTAACTCTACATTTGTTGGGATTTTTTTCCTCAAAATATTTAAACCACACAAAACTGATAATTAAGAATTTTGAAAATTGTATATTCCCTAGTATTTTATTTCTTCATGCCTTAAGGTGACAACATTTATATACATGGACACAGTTCTCCATGCCCTGATTAGCACAGGGTGACCTAAGGAAGACCAGGTATACCTGGGGAAGCTTTTTGTGGTAGCGGACAAGATCAGAGCTTGTAAAAGATAATGTAGACATCTATGCCTCCTCACTTTGGAATACAAAGAAGCAAATCTTTTTAGAAAGGTAAGGATAAACTGTCTACTTTTATCCAGACTAAGGTAAATAAATATATGTTAGAGATCGATAGAAAAATTTACAGTCCTGAAAAGGCTCTAGAAGTGCTGTGATATGCTATCTCCAGGGAACTGCTATGTCCACCTTTCAGTATGTGTTTCCTGTTAAAATCTCCTGTTTCTCACAAAGTATAGTCCATGCAGGAATGTGGGAAACATCAAACTCTCTTTCAACAGATTTTTCAGCACATGGAGAAGACAATGATTCATCCAGTCTTGTGTCGCTTAACAACTGAAACACGTTCAGTGAAGTGCATAATGAGAAGTGTCTGCACACTGTACACTCTGCTTCTGTTGCAAACCAAGCTAAGGGGCGTCTTGAATGTTATGTTGTTCCTAACTACAGTTTCAGTACAGTGTGTGTGTGTCTCTCAAGCACTTCTGTACTGGGAGCTTCGTCCTCAGTGTGACAGTGCTGGAGATGGTGGGAACTAGTATATAGAATTTGAAAATAATCGAACTCGTAGATATTGAGAGTACAATAGTCGTTTCTCGAGGCTGGGGAGAGTAGAAGGAAGAGACTGGGAAAGCTTAGTCAGTGGTTACTAGGTTACAGATAGTTAGAATAAGTTACGGTGTTTTTTTCTGCAAGTAGGTAACTATAGACAACAGTAAGGTACCATACATTGCAAAGAAACAAGAAAGGAGTTGAGTATTTGCACACAAACACATTGTAATTTCTCCAGAAGGTAAGTATTCCTGCCCTGATTGAAACTTGATATGCTGTGATTTAAAATTTCACACAGTTCCTCATAAATATCCACAATGTTATGTGTCAATTAAAAACTAAAATAGAGATACATTTAAAACAATAGAGCTTAATAGGAAATGAATAGGACATTGGGGACACTTTTTCCCAAAAGGAATTAGTGCTTGACTTTCAGAGTCAGTTAGTTCTTGTGAGATTGTGGCTTTATAAAACAGCCATCCTGACTCCTGCTTCTCTGGTTTCCTATCCTGCCAAGTGATCTCTCATATTCTTTCTCACCAGAACAGCACCACCATTTTTGGATGGACTCAGTTGGACCCTCACTGTAGCCAAGGAGATGTAGTGCAGATGCAAAGCCATGAGCTACATAAACCTCTTTTTTAACTTTATCAAGCCATGGATATTTTGTTCTAGCAATGAAAAATGGACAAATGAATTCTCTGAATAGCATTTTTGTACGTTGATGGCTTATCATTACGGGCAAATGATGCTGCCCTTCAGCTATGTTCAACTTCATGCATCATTTTGTGAGATCAAGAAAAATTATGGAATCACTTGTATGTTGCTAACTCTATAAATTTTCCCTAATAAAGCTTCTTCTACAGTTATATCACTCAGCATTAGCTTGTGGTTTGTCTGTACTATGTTTGCACATTCTACGTACAATTTGAGCAATAATTCTCACAAAAACTTAGTGTTTATTTATTTCATGTGTCACAATTTCAAGTGACTCTGTTATGCATAATTTATGAACCAATATTTTATCCCTCACATATTTACCATTCTCTAGGATGCCTCATTTGGATGTATAAAGTAATTTTCTGTGTATTTCCATGTTCTAGTTTCAGTGAAAAAGACAGTGAAGAAAAAAAGTCTGAAAGTTATTTTTTAAGTCAAGTCAGAAATAGCACACACCTTTTCCCATCTTAAAATGGAAAGGACAAAAATATCTACACCTAGCTTTCATGAGCACTGGGAAATTGACAAGAAGCTCACCTCAGCTACAATTCTATCACAGGAAAGTGGTGGACAATGGATTTTGATACATTGTCATCCTTCCTAATATAGCTTAAATAAAACATTGGCAGGTTCTAAAAATCTCTAGTTCTTTTAGTAAATAAGTTTTATTCAATCATATATTTTATTATGTCCTGTAAAATATGTTAAATTCATACTTATATACCATTTTCAATTAGAATAGTATTATCTATTCATATCACTTAAGTTTCAAGAGATAACAAAGTACACATTTGGTGTTAACTATAGTACTATCTAATAGTAACACATAATGTTGATATATTATGCATTATAATATAACACAAACCTTATATTTACTATTTCTACCTCATTGACTAAGCTTCTCAGGTAAATCTGCTTATATTTTCTCTAATTGCAGTTATTTATTATTATGCCAACTTAAGAATTCGCAAGAACTTCAATTTTATAAGTGAGGCAGTGACATTTCTGATTTACTAACAGTTGTGATTAGAAAACTAATTGGTTGCAGTGTGGTTACAGAAAGGTTTTTTAATGTTCATGCATTTCAAATGTCATATCCTACACTCCATAAGGAAAATGATTAGACTAAATGCAATTTTATGGAAGTAGTTCTCAATTCATTCTAATAGATTGACACAGACTATTTTGCAATATTCATATTTTTAAATGGCACTTACAGTGGGGAGAATATTAACAGTTCACCTAGAGAGCACTTTCCATGGAGCCCCTCTAGAGCGTGATTTTTGCTCTTTTATTTAATATCTGACATCCTAATAGAAGTCTCTGTGTTGAGAACATCTCTAGAGCCATTTTCCCCAAACTCACAGTTTCCCTTATTACTGGTGCAGAAAAACCAGTTGCAAGGTGGTCAATTAATGTAATAAGCAAATCTTTGTGTTCTCAAATGTTATATTTCCAAGAGAAGAGGCTGACTAATGAAGGAGTAGAACGAATAAAATAAGATAGTAGATAGATACTCATCAGCTGTAAGTGTTCCTACGGGGCAAGGAACAGGAAGAGAGAAACTTTCTGTGATGTAATTTTCCATGGAGTTACTCAGAAAAGATCATTTGTGCCCAGATGTGAAGGAACCTGTAGGTGTTTTAATACTTGCAGTTTCAATGTTTTGTTTAGAGTTGCTTAAAATTAACATCTAGCATTACGTTCAAATTTGAATACTTACTGTATTTAAAAAAATGCAAACAAGAAGCAGAAAGTGAGAACCCACTGCCCATGCCTCCATTTCTCCACACAGGACAGCACAGGTAAGGGTGTGGGGGATGCAGCACTGATGTGGGGCATCATTTCACCTCTACCACCCTCAGGCAAAAGGTGCCTCAAAAGCATATGTAATGTATGTATAAGTCCATGTATAGAAATGTAATTTAAAGCAAATTTGTAATACATTGAAGAAACCAATAGAAAATATAAAACATTTATTAATAATAATATTCTAATCAGACAAATGGTTATATATCTACATATATAATTATATATTACATATAATTATACTATATATATATATATATATATATATATATATGTATATGAGATGCTTCGCTGTCATAGATTCAAGAATGTCTTAGAATTGCATACAATATAATGCTAGGATCAAAAGATCCTATGCTTGATCAAAGAGTTATCAAGATTATTTATTTTAAGAAAAATGACCAAGGAAAGAAGTAGTTAACAAAATATGTCTGAATCATAGAATAAACTTGATTTTAGAAAAATCATAATTGGCATGTCCTGCATTACTATACAATATATAAAATGTTGAAGAAGTAAAAATTTAAAACTTATACTTTATAGTAATCAACTTTATGATTTTTAAATAAGAAATTAGCTATGCAGTTTATCAAGAAAATAATATGACACAGATTTTTTTCAAAATTAGTGTTTCATTTCCTTTTATATTAGTAGAATCATAGTAAATAAAAAATAAACATGATGAACTTTAAATTTATTTTGTTTTCTTAGTAGCATAATTAAACCTGATCAGATAATTTTAAATCTATTTAATTCAGCATATTTGACTAAAGACCATTAAATCAAATAGCTCTATTCATGTTTCCTGAAGACATTTTAATTGTAATTTAAACTCTTCTGAGGTTTTATAACAAATAAATTTGAATTAGCATATCCTCAGGTGTAAATACTATAAAGAGACATCAATATGCATATTTAATTATCTTTATATCATCATTAAACACAAGAAAACTAGAAAAGAGGTTTTTGGTATTCTCACATTCTGATATATTGTTAAAAAGCAGATATTTTTCCACATCTAAAGAAAATAAATGGATGTTTCTAAAAAACATAGCGATGCCACAATTTTTAACTTTATTTTTAACGTTTTACTTTTTATGAATTAATTATGACATTTTTCGATAAAAATGATAATGGATTTTTAAAAAGCACAACATGCACAGAAAGTGGGTATACTGACTGGAATTCTTTCCATTTCCTCTTGATTGTTTACAGAGGCCAAACAAAATTGAATAAAAAGCAAAAAGGAACATATCAAAGTGTAGTCCCCCCTAAAGCATCATTATGCAAAAATTCAGTAATAGTAACCCTTCCTAGCAGCATATATTTAGGTCACTTTTTTAAATGTTCATTATAAATGAACATTTCAAAAACCTTCAACAATGTATTTCTTCTGGAACTTCTGAAAATGTTGTTTCAAAAGACAAAAGCAAAAAGTCGTCACTATTTTTCCTAGGCTCAAGCCATTTGAACAAAAGCTAACTGAGAATTTTCCAAAACATATTAAACTTAGTTTGGGCTGATATTAAAAAAATACCATAGACTAGGGTGCTAACTATCAATAACAACTTATTTCTCACAATTTGGGGAGTTGGAAATTTGAGATTAGCGTGCTACCAGTCAGGTTCTGATGAACTTCCTCTTTGTGGTTGGAGACTGTTAACTTCTCATTATCCAGAGAATCAGAGAAGCCGAGACCCTTCCATGATCCTTTTGTAGAGAGTTAATCACAAGTTCTCCTTTCTCTTGATCTAATTATCCCCTAAGGGCCTCATCCTTTACTTACTGTTGCATTACAGTTAGGATTGCAACATCTAAATTTTCAAGTAAACAGATTCAAGCATTCCACCAGGTAGACAAAGATATCTGCTTCTGTATGAGTCGCATTAAAAATGGAAGCCATAGTGGGAAATGTGAATGACAACACAGGCTACTGACATTGAAATATGGTAATCAGTAAGATGGAATAAACCCTGTGATGAAAAGACAAATGTACATGTCAATATATCAAGTAATCTCTTATAAGGTGTTTATGAAAAGGAAAAGTCTGTGCAATGTTTATTGACAAAACTCCAGCATCCCTGCATATCTAACATTCCTAGACAAAAAGAATGATCCATTATAAAGGTTATTCAATATTTTAAATCATATTAATATTTTACAACTCTGATATTGTTGTCCTTGCAAGTACATGTCATCAAACAATTACTCCAAAAAAATTCTTTTTGAAATGTAAAGTTGAAAGGCACACTCCACCTTCTTCTACCTGAGTGTCTGCAGTGTGACAGGGGCCTTCCATTGTGGTCAACTGGATGTCCTACATAAAAGACGGCCTGTATAAATATGATATATTAGAATGAATCTATTATGCAGTGATACCCACTTTGAAGCTGGCAGACATTGTTTTTATTTTCTCCTTTAGCATTGCTTTTTTAAAAAGCCCATTTACATTTATGAGCATATAATATCTACACAACTGGATAAATATATTTTCTAGTGGCTTTCCGTAATGTATCACTCAGTCACCCTATTTCTCTCTACAAATAAGTGGCAATTTTGACATAAAGAGCTCTCCAATAGCAAAATGGAGAAAACTGAGTACTTTTAAGAAATGGTCAAGATTTTCTTCAACTGAGAACAATGATATGTGATTCTGTGAGAGCAATAGTTTAGAAACACCAGTATGTGAAAGCACTTTTCATTTAAAGGAGACACCAAATGAATTTGTGCTTTCTGACTGAGGAGATATTGAGCTACTTAAAGTTACAGGAAGTGAAATCCACTGCAGCCCAGGTCCTTTAGTAGGAGACAGTTTATTAAAACCAATGGAAGCAGTATTTCATATAAACTCTCACAAGCACAGTCCACCTGACAGCAGCCTGTTCTATTGTGTAAATTGTTTCCACAGTGAAATTGTTCGTCTCTCTTTTCCCACTTGCTGCTTGACTGCATCTTTTAATTTCCATAGACTGTGTTACCTCTAATTAGATTAAGTTGGGATAAAACTGTCAGGTCTGCTCAACATTTCTGAGACCAGTCTCAAGTTCAGGAATTCCGGGGGCCACTCTTTAGAGCTAGAAATCCAGGCTTCCCCTCTGAGTCCTTCAAGTCTGATCATTTGTTGCAATGACTCACAGAACTCCCAGTGCTATTCTTACAAGAATGACTTTAGCAAATCAGAATGAAACAAAGAAACATGTATTCAATGAAAGATTTAAATATGAAGCTTAAATCATCCTGAACAATGTCAGCGCCTGACATCCAGGTGGGAGGCTACTTAGAGCACTGCCCTGCAGAGTGACTCTCATTTACATCCATCGTTGATGCCCAAGTAGCTCCCCATCCATGTATTGGAACTTGCTGCCCAGTTCCTACCCTTTCTCAGAGTTTAGACTGATATCATAGGATTCATCATCTCAACCCCTGCTCAAACTATTGGGTTTCCTGACAAGGTCAGCCCTCAGCTTGGTTAATAATGTAGCATAAACATTAGGCGGGCATGCTGGGTCCCAGGAATGGCCTCCACAAACAATGCACACATTTCTATCCCCTCGTAAATTCCAAAGGTTACAGGATACCTCCCAGGAGGTGATACAAAAGCCAGACCTCTCCTTTGGTAACGTTAGTTTTTTACTATCGTGGTGTTCTATAGTGCATCTTCTCTGGATTACTCTGTAGTCTCAGATTCTGGTACTTTTTCTTTTGTTAAATTGTATTAAAAGTCAGTAAGAGTCAGTGCTGATCCATATAATCACTCACTTCTCCTGAGGCCTTCCATTTGAATCAGGAGGGTTTCCAGGCACTCTCTCTGGGTTTCTCATCATCTGTTTAGTTAAATCAAAAGGAATTGCCATTTGTAGGTCAAAATTTGTGGAATATTGTCATTTTGATGAAATTGAACCTAACTAGTGTTTAGATTATAGGTTTAAACTATATGAAATGACCACAATTGTCTATCTTCTCTTTAGAATGCAACAATTATCAAAAGTGTCATTTTCCTTAGGGTGTTAAAAAGACAATAGCATTGATTCCACTAATTGAAACAATGCATTCAGTACATATATTTAGATAAATACTTCCCAAACTCAGAAAATGAAAATTAGAAAACTGAATGAAAGAACAAAAAGTTCTCATTTTAGAGAGTTTTTGAGCCATATTTTTTTTTCACATTAATGTAAGATTCTCCATATATCTTATAAATAATGCAAGTTGTTTCAAGTGTTTTTTTATATATATTAAACTATATGCTCTAACTGCATTAATAAGGGTTTCATTCTTCTGTTAGTCAAGAAATACAAAATATTAAAATACTTCTATAACTACTATAAATTCTATGATTTAAAAATGTTTTATGATTTAGCATAGTCTAAACTTTCTTATTTAAAGTATTCCAGCTAAATGCTATGAAAATTCTATTATTTAAAAATTAAGATACTATGTATGGGATAAATTACATCCTCCTCAAAACTTAGATTTTAGTCTTAATCCAAATTACCTCAGAATGTTTCTTTACCTGTAGACCAAATTCTTGCTGAACTACTAAGGTAAACATGTGTTATTAGGTTGAACTTCAACACCCCATGACTGGTGCCCTCAGAAAAAAGAGGAAGTTGTGACAGGGACCAGCATATGCTCAGATAAGGCAATGCCAAGAGACCCAAGGAGCGGCTGTGTGAGGAGGTGAAAACAATCCAGGAGCTGATCCTTCCCTTTTCACTCTTTGCTGATATCTTGATTTCAAACTTAAAAAAAATTTGAAATAATAAAGTTCTGTTGTTTAGGTCACCCGTTTATATTTGATGGGAATAGGTTTGGAAATCTGATAGGGTTTGGAAAACTAGAAGCTGACTATCACACTGTTAAATTCAACATATTTTATTCCATCCTGCTTGATAGTGTCATGTTTTAAACTTTTCATGTAGCTCACTTTTAACGAAAATTCATTGCTCCTGGACATTTCTTGGATAAGATGAAAATTTTGCTATTTAAGGCTTTCCCCTGATTATGTCACTGTGAGTGAAACATAAATACATTGTTAATAGCTGTGCTTCAGACTAAGAATTATTATTAAAATTTCAAAATCTGCTAAATCAAAGAAGACATAAACCTACAATAAGTAAGTTAGCTATTTAATAGAACAAAGTATGAAGATTTAGCAGGTATAAAAACTTAAAGGATACTTCAAAACAAAATATTCTGTATTTTGGCCAAAAAAATTACCAGTATTTTTGAATTATTTTAAGTCAATGGATTTTGTTCTTCTTAAAAATACAAATTCTCCTAATTGTGAAATCTAAAATAGAAAATAAAAATAGAGTAAGATTATGGAATGTCAAAACATTATGAATTATTTGTATTAATACAGTAAAAATATTTTAAGAATTTGAAGGCAATGGCATTAAATGACTGCAATCAGAATTAGAAAGGCTAACCTTGTAGCATTAAAGTGAATGGAATCGGAAACATTAAAAGCAGAATAAATTGTAGAATGGTTAAAATATGATGACACATTTTGTAAAGAAACCTCTAACACTACACAAGAATTGCTTCAAGGTTTTTCTTCGTAATTAGTTTTGTTCATGATTTCCCTCAACCAAACACAAAAGCTCTTAAGTTTAAATGGTATCTTATTATTTTCACCTTACAGATTTTTTGCATCTGCTTTACATCCAAATTAGTATGTTGGCTCTGTATTCCAGAGCAAGTTACACCAAACTTTGCACATAGTACAGCACATGAGAAATGCTTTATAAGAAAATAAAAGCTTCAAATATTAGAAAAATTATTTGGCAGTGAGTGACAAAAAGTCTACATTTTATTCTAATGTCATTGCACAATTTTAGAATTTGTATGTTGCGACTCTAAAGAATGTAATTATTAACAACAAAATATAATACATGTTCTTTTAATAGTTGTTGTATCTAGAAAATCACTGAAATGCTAAGAATTCTATCATTCCTCAACTTGTCACCTATGAGAAATATGAAGTCTGGCAAATGACACCTGATTCTGAGGAGGAAAAAACAAATAGAGAAAAAGTGTTGTCTAAGGACTGGATGAAGTTAAAATTGACCACGACTGCCAGGGTAGGATTCTGTCTTCCAGAGCAAGAGGATTCTCAAGAATTGATGGTATCTAGAAATTATCTATGGGAAGTTTTGCAACAGATTTAAACCGAATATGTGACTTCACGTATTCAAGGGGCAGCAGGCAGCTGGAATAGAGAAGTGGAAAAGAGAAATTGGGCTCTGACCTACAGCTCAAGAAATCAAAGTGTTGGTTCAAAGAAAGTTTAGGCGAAAGAAAAGTAAAAGGAACTTTTGTGAAAGTCATTAATGAATTTACAGATTTGGGAAAATCAGGTCGCTAACATGCATAACGAAGAACCCCAGTAGAACAGAAAATAAGACACAGTAATTGTTAAAATAAATGGGGATGTAATCATTGTGGATTTTAAAAGTTCGAATCACCCTTTCATTCTTTAATGCATTTACTCAACAAATATGTTTACAAGCAAGCTGTGGTGCATATGCACTCATTGGCAAATACTGCAAACCATGAGACACAGTTAAGTTAGTGTTCTAAACTGGCAACATGGTTATATTTTTCATTTATTGACAGATAATGTTTAGTGTATATTTCACTGTATACCAAAATCATTTAATGCAATTTTGAATATAATAAATGTAACTGAGATTACATAAACAGTAGTTTATGTAATTAACATGATTTACATATCTTACAAAGACTGACTGAAAGAAAATTCAAATGTATCTTTTAAGTTTTTCAAATCTAGTAAGTTTATTTTGACAGATGATTAGGATGGTTATTACCATCCTAATTGTATATACTGTATACTCACTTCTAACTTGGGTCATAAAGACAACTAATGATTTTTTAAAATTCTTGACTACAAAGCAATAAATAAAGATTTAAAACCATAAATATATTACATCTTCAAAGATAAAATATAAAAGACTTATGTAATGTGAACATTTTATCCATAAGTAGGGTGCTAAAGACTTAATTCCAATGAACACTCACTTTTCTGCTTGTAAGTATGGCTGAAGAATCATTTATGGCTTGAATATGAAGAATTGTAGGCAATAAAAACTTATGTCCTGAGATTTGTTTTGGTATAAAAGAACAAATTCATCCTGATACACTAGATTAATTTGGTAGCCATCATGCTGGAGTTCATCTTCCATAACAAATTTTATATAATCCTCAGAAAGAAGTAGCTTTCTGCTTTAAAATACTATCAGAAGGGAGACATGAATTAATGGAAGAGTATTTTGTGAATGGTTTAGACGTGAAAGAACATTCATAATACAAAGTCAATCATAATCTTCCCAGAATGATTTTGAGGGTTGAATGAGATAATTTATTGAAATTTCTCTTTAAACTCAAAGACACAGTTAATAGTTCTTTTTGAAAAATAACTTCATTATATTCAAATTTTTATCACTTACTTGAAACAGTCCTCATATGTGTTGAATTTGCACTTTTTGCACTAAATGGAGCATGCATTTTCTTACCTCTTGACTTTGAACTATCCTCTGTGTTGTAGTCAGTGTTTACAAGGAAACGTTTAATAAAGGACACATAATTTATATGATTATTTTATAATATTCACTCAAAGAGTCAAATGCAGAGTGCAAGTAGTCTGTCCATACATTAAAGACCCAAAGAATCCAACAGACAGCCTGGATTCCACAGCAATGTCCTGCAGAAATCCACCTGAAAATTTAGACTCCATGGCAGCGTCCTCCACAAGTCCAGCTGGAAGCCTAAAGCCCAGGACAATGTCTCATGCAAGTCTGTATTATGGATCTGCAATGGAAAAGCTCAAAGGTTAGTGGCAGATGTGAGAAAGCCTGCAGCAGTAGGATTAAAGATCTGTGCCATCAGGCTGAGGGAACTGCACTGGAGCCAGAAAGCAATGCTCAAGGGAAAGACAAGAGCTCCTCTGAAAAACCCACTGCCATCCTCAGTACATGGAAGACCCAAGCTCCTCTGATGAAGAGAAAATGTGAACAGATGAATTCATATCATAAAAGCCAGTGTGACAAGCTTCTCCAGGAGAATTAATACCACACCATGTTCCCCTCCAGTTCTGTTTTTATGCCACTGGCAACAATGCTCATGTGGGCCTTCACATTCAGCACCACAGTGATTCAGTTCAGCTGGGCATTACAACGTTTACCGTTAGTTCATCCACCACAATGCGGTTTGCACTGAGCAGAACCCACCAGTGACAGGATCATACTTTTAATGTTAAGATGCATTAATATTTTTGTAGATAGTCATTAAATCATTATGAGAATTTCATAACAAGTATAAGCTGAGAATGACTTTGATGAGTATCTAGAAACTCCAGGACAGTATCTAACTCTAATGTTTAATATGATCGTGTTGTTATGTCATAAAAGAACAATAATATGGTGGTATTTAAATTTCAAAACAAAAATAGATCCACTATACTTGACCTATATACCAAGCATACATATTTGGCCTGAGGGTTTAGTTATTATAGAAATAATAGTAAAATTATGCTAATGGCTAAAATATATGTTATAAAAGTTGCCTAATTCCTAAAGTACTAAATTGATAGCCAAATGAACTGATCATAAATTGTTTCTGAAAGTAAAAAGGCCATCAAAAGGTAGAAAATGTGTGATTGAATGCAGCTAGGTTTTAATAGTACTTCTAGGCTGAAAAACAAATAGCAGAGTATAATGTACTGTATTATGATCCTCTCAAATTTATACACTGAAACCCTAATGTCCAATATCTCAAAATGTCAAAGTATTTGAAGTGAGAACCTTTAAGGAAGGTGATTAAATTAAAATAGGTCATTAATGTGGGGCTTGGACCAGTCTGACTGGGTCTTTATAACAAGATAAAAGTTAGACACATGGACAGATACTGGATATGCACAGAGAGCAGATGGTATAAGGACACAGTGCCTAGATAAATATCTGTAACTCTGATGAGAGGCCACAGAACAAACTAAATATACCAACACCTTGCTCTTGGAGTTCCAACAGAAAAATGTGCTAGAATAATAGTTAACTTCAGACAGCTATGCCACTTAGTATTGGTGCCCTGTTTAGCAACCCTTGTATATATATATATATATATATATATATATATATATATATATATATATTCATGAACAATTTTGTTTGTGAACAATTTTGTTGGTAATCAAAGTCATTTGCAAAATTTTTGTTTGTATTTGCAAACTCTACTCTGCATGACAAATATATATATATATATATATATATATATATATATATATATTCATGAACAATTTTGTTTGTGAACAATTTTGTTGGTAATCAAAGTCATTTGCAAAATTTTTGTTTGTATTTGCAAACTCTACTCTGCATGACAAACATGACCGTGGCTAGCTTTCCATGCAAACACAAATATAGCCATCTTTTCAAAAATTATAGAACAAATTAAGTTGATGAATCAAAATGTTCACATATATTTATAGAGAAACAGAGAGACAGGCAAACTGCCAGGAAAAGAAAAACTTTTAAAAATAATTTAAAACTCAATTTATTGTGACATTTTGAGATTAATAGGAGTTACTTTTGTCTTCTATAATTTTTGTGTACATATTTCTCTCACTCTCTAATATGTGTGTGTATATATATATATATATATATATATATTCAGATTCATTTTTAGTCAGTAGAAGAGGAGGTCCACCCAGCAGAGAATGCAGCATCTAGAAGACAAAATGCAATACTGAAGAGGTCACTCCTATTCTTCATTCTTTAGTCATCTTTTCTAATCAAAGTGGTTCTTTTTATGTGACAAATAGCATCAACTCCAATGACATAAGAAAAAGCATGAAGAATCAGCAGATAGGATTATGTCAAATTAAAAGGCTTCTGCACAACAAAGGCCTAACATCTAGAATTTTTAAAGAATTCAAGAAAATTAGAGTTCCCCAAATAAAAGACCCACTCAACAAATGGGTGACTTAAATGAGTAGATACTCTCAGAAGACAGACAAATGGCCAATGAGTACAAGAAAAAATATTTAACATCTCCAACCATCACAGTTCAAGTCAAAACACTGAGCTTCTATCTTACTCTAGAAAGCATGATTATCATCAAGAAAAAAAAAATGCTAAAGGGACTGAAAAACTGAAGGGAAAAATGCCCCTTTCTACATGGTTGGGGAAAATGTAAACTAGTACAACTATGGTTTTCAAAAACTAAAATTATAAATTCTATTGGATCCAGTAAGTCTGTATATAGGTGTCTGTTCAAAAGAGTTAGACATCACACCTCAGTGATATGGTCATATTCATGTTTATAGCAGCAAAACTCACAGTGGCTTAATCTTGGAAAGTTTCCAACAGATGAATGGATAAAAAATGTGGTATTTATACATTTCAGAGTATTACTTTGACATAAAGGAGGGTATATTTGAGTAATTTGTAGCAAATTTGGTACACCTTTAGATCACAAAGTCAAGTGAAAAAATAAGATATTAAATGTTAAATATCATGTTACTTCTCATCAATGAGAGACTCAAATTATAGTAATTTCAAATAAAATAAAGGGTGCACAATAGCAAATGGGGAAATAGATCATTTGCAAATCCAAACGGTATCTAGTGATAATGGAAGGAGAGGGATGGGAAATAAGGGGAAGAGGAATAAAAATTATGATATATTAAGCATATGTACCTACTACCTAAGATAAATGTAAATATTTTGTACTGAAAATATGTGCTAAGATTGTGTATACATTTAATATACTATACATTATATACACACTGTACATGTAATATACATATATTTACATAATGGGTGCATATGTGTATATATATATATATACACACACACACACACACATAGGTGTGTATCTGCTAACTCAATAGCTCTGCACCAAGTTTCAAGGACTGTGTTATATATGGTCCAGCGTTGAGGTCATCACCTAATTAAATTTAAATTAATGGAATAATCTCTGAGTTTGGGTGGCAAATGTGCTTCTGTTCTCATTTCTTTAGGATAATTGACCTCTTTTTTTTAAAACTAGTTATTCAAATTGGTGTATCTTAATTTGAAGAATAATATTTGGTTACTTTTTAGCTTGGCTGCACTGAACAGAGAAATTGTTACTATTTTCCTAATAATCATGCGTGAAAATGCTCTATAGTCACACATACAAGTGTCTACAAATACCTTCAAAGTATCTTGACTTCATTTTAAATATGTAGTCATTTCGAGCTTTTATGTTGTCTGGTTGTTTAAATAATACACACTAAATCTTCATTTTCAAAGCTTTTTTTCATTGTTTTAAACATTTCAACAACTGAATTTACATTTAATTCACAGTTTAAGAGGTACACATTTATGAACATAATACATAATTTATAAATTGACCTCTTTAAAAACATGTGCTTATCATTTGCATTCTATTTAATAATTTTGCCATTAATATAAATACACCTGATATTAGTAGTGTCATTTTATACTTATTTTTTGTGTTTGTATCTGTAAATTTCTTTATTTATATATTATTTCACACTTGTTTTAAATGTAATTCAAATCTACGTACAATGTTGTTATCCATAATCAAGCAGAATAACCTCTGATCTAATCACCACTTTATCCTCAATACGGATATGAGTGATTTTAAAACATATTTTTTATTTCATGTTATTTTTCTCTAACCATTCTTTATTTTGTCTGGTAGGTGACATAATACTATAAATTTCTTTAATTTGTGGTTCCTCTATAATATCTATTCTTCTTCGACTTTCCTTGGTGGGAATTGTGACTCTCCAACAGATAAGAACCCATTAATCTAATGTGACTACTTCAATCCTCATACCATCTACATTGACCTTCAAAAGATCACATCTTCCTCTGTATAGCTAAGTTCCAAAAAGCTTCTGTTATTCTGGTGTTTCTTGTACTATTATTATTATTATTATTATTATTCAGGAATTCCTTTCAACTTATGCTGCATAGTACAATATAAAGAATTCTCTTAATAATTATTTAATATAGACACATACTATTAGGTATTAGAAAATAAGGATGATGGGTAGAGAGATAGCACAATGTTTATTATTCAACACAATGCTCTTCTTTAGCTATGAAAATTTTAGTCTGCATTACTGTATTGTTTTATCTGTCTTCTTATAATATATTGGGTTCAGGTATAGGACATGAATGGCAAAATCTCTGGATCTCTGAACTTTATAGGTATCCAACATCTTGATTGATAAATGGAATTTTCTTGTTGTATATAAGGATATTGTATTTCATTTATTTTTCCATTATTACATTAATGTTATCCACAGTTTCTAGCCTCCAGTAAAATTAATACCAATCTCATTTCTACTGATACAATTGTTTTTCCCAGACTGGAAGCTTGTAAAATTTTTAACTGGCTGATAGAATTAAAGATTTTTATCAGTATTTCCAAGTGTGTGTGTGTGTGTGTGTGTGTTGTGTGGTGTGTGTGTGTGCATGTGTTCATTTTTATCTTGCTTTGAATTTGGGATAATCTGCAGACTTTTTTTTTACATATTAATGGTCATTATTTGTGTTCCAATTCCTCTCTTTTTCCATGACTTATCTTTTTGAATTAATTCTAAATTCTATATTTTTTCTATTTGCTCTTCAATTAAAAATGTAACTATCCAAAAGTGATCATTCTTTTTTTCAATATATTTCTTGATTACCTGTGATAAAAAAGAATTCCATTTTACAGATTGTTTTGAGCTATGATATAGCATATGGCATCCACCTTGTACTATTGTGCCAAATTCTCTCAATTGACAATTGAACCACAATAAGAGACTCCTGGAGGGATAACTGGATAAAAGAGGTTTATTCCCATATTTATTGTGGTGCAATTCACAAGACGTGAGCTGGGGAAACAAACTGCATGGCTGTCAGCAGAATAATTGATAAAGATATGTGTTCTTCATTTATTCTGTGCAATTTATTCCATTTTGTGCATTTATTCCATGCAATATTATTTAGCCATAAAGAAGAATGAAGTGATGCCATTAAAAGAAAATGGATGAAATTGGAAATGTCACGTTAAGTGAAATAAGCCACATTCTGTCATATAGCCACACTCAGTTTTCTCTAATATCAGATATCTAAAAACATTAGGGAAAAAAGGGAGCTATGACAGGAAATTCTTAGGAAGACAATTAGAAACAAGGATGGAGATCAGAGGAATAGAAGAGAGGGCAGAGGTTAAGGGGCAGAGTAAAAAAAATCAAAATATAATATATTCATGGCCCCAAATGACAAAATGAAAAACTATTATATTTATTATTCTATGTAACTACTCTCCACTAATAATTTGCATCTAAGTTGCTAGTTTCTTTGTTAGCTGAAAACCTCAGAGCTTTCCTAGCTTACAGTTCACAGAGGATTAGTAAGGCTCTTAACTCAGGGTTACAGACACACATACCATACTTTTCTAATGAGCAGCATCATGACAGTTGGCTGTGCGTCTCCGTAGCCATGCTGGGAGAATGTAGGAAGCAATCGATCTTTGTGTTCACCCATTTGGTGCAATGAATTTTTTGTAACAGATGATATGCTACAAGATGTTTTGAAATACATGAATAATGAAATAGAAGTAATACCTTCTATATGCACCTGTAATAATGCTCAAAAATATATTCATCATGAAACCTCACCATGTGAGCTAAAAGTCTTCATGCCAGTACTTTACCATTCTAATTCCAGTCAGAATCTAAAGAATTCAAGAAGTGACAGATGTGTCATTAAGGTTCTTAGAACAATAATGACACTCAAGAGGTTTGGTTTCCTTAAAAATCGCTGCTGTTA